>APFE030609534.1:856-86281 GCA_000404065.3 Pinus taeda | reverse complement strand
ACATCATCCATAATGCATCCCGGCCATTCTCCAGCACGTCTGTTTAAGCCCCTGTTCCACCAATTTTTAGAGTCTCCATCCACAAATTTAAATAATAATAATAATAACAGTGATTTTGTTGGCGGCCTTGTATACTTCATGCCTTTTTCCTGCAAGCTTATTGTAGTTTCCCTCTGTGTTGTTGAGAGGTTTCTTACGCTTATTTTTTTCTTTTCCTGGGATTTTTAGTGCCACCAGATCTGCTTATGCTCATTCGGCCCGTTTTTATGTTAGCTCCCACAATTCTCTACTTCTGGCTAATGGTAATGCTGCACTGGTCTTTCCTACCCGTAGGTTGAACAGTATGCCGAGATTGGTTTGCGTTATTTTGATTTCTTGATCGTTCTCGGGATCTGCGCCAATTGTTTTCGTAAGTTTCGCTGTCTAATTTTGTTGGGTTTTGTTTTGCAGGGTGTTTGAGTTCCCGTTGTTGTATGTCTTTTAGTGTTTTTCTGTGTTTTTCGTATGTTCAACTTTCTGTCTTCTCCTTTTTTTTAGCAGGAATATAAACCCTAGCCCTGGCCCTGATAATCATCATCTCTCTGATTCCAGTCCTCGAAATTGAGTTCAGCCAAACAGCTTACCACCGATCGTCGCAGACGAAGCCCTAGGGGTTCCATTCGGACTGCTACCAACGGACAAAACTTTCAGAGTAATTGAACTGGCCGTCAGAGTGATCCGCTTCAACATCTGCGTTCAATTCATGAGACAAAGGGGCAGAAACAACGATAAACTCCAAGAAACGTTAAACGGAAACAACCATAAATTTCACGAAGTCTCTTGGAAGGTGGACAGATGTAAAGTGGAAAGTGAAACGTTTTAAGGTTTTTTAATGTTTTAAAATATTTTTTATTTATTAAATCAGACGTTGATTTTTTCAATCGTCTATCAAAATATCTAATTTCTATAATTAACACAAAAACTAAAACTATGTAGTTAAAGTAGTAAATTATCTTATAGAAAAAATATTATTAAAAATGCTACATGTTTGCATTTAAAACCAAACAATTAATTTGGTCATCAAAATGTCCAAATTATATGAATCTAACTTTACCAATTTTATCATAATAAAAAATACATGAAAAATTCGATTTTTTTCAATTATATATTTCTTATACTAAAAAAAATTTAAGAATTCATAGTTTATATACCTATAATTTAATATTTATATCGTTAAAATTTTTATTAATGTTTTATAAAGTACCCTTTATTTTTTCCAAATAAATTTGCATTCTTCCTTCACCCAATATTATTATATTATTAATATTATTTATCATAATTATTATGGATTATGATCCATGAAAACAAGAAACATGACTTCCAATTTTGGATAAGTGTAAGAAAAATTAGTGATAAGAAGTGAGCGTTTTACCCATTATTTTATTACTTTTTCATCTAGACGTGTAAATCTTCTACATTTGAGATATTCATCGGTGAATGAGACGTAAATAATTACGCGAGTCAACTTAGGATATCACGGTAAAGAATGCCACGTAATTATGATTAACAAAA
Organism: Pinus taeda; assembly: GCA_000404065.3. NCBI lineage: Eukaryota > Viridiplantae > Streptophyta > Pinopsida > Pinales > Pinaceae > Pinus > Pinus taeda. The sequence continues at coordinate 84,730 of APFE030609534.1, read as the reverse complement.
GGTAAAATCAAATAGATAATCATAATTAAGAATACTCAATGATCATGCTTAAATAATTGATTGATAATGGGACTTTCTAAAATTTATTATTCTTTTAATAACACTTACTAATTCGATATATTCATAGTGATGTCTTTATTTTAATAAAATATGTAATCATAATTATATATTTTAGATAGTCAACCCATGCATATTTTAAATTTTTTTTTACATAATTATTATAATATATAATTTAAACGGTATGATTTTTATTATAAAGAGTAAAATATTGTGTTTTTTGTTAGATGGAATATATGATTTTAAAAGTAAAGTCAACTCATGTATTATTATATAATATATAAATTTAGGTTAAGCTGTTTTTATATGAATAATTAAGTATATACTATGTATTTAAAAAAAATTGACAAACTAAAGAGGATTAAATTTAAATAAATTTTTTATAAATTAATATATATTAATTTTATGTTAAATAGTTAATATGATTTTTTTTTGTAATTAGTAGGATTATATTTCATTTATGTGATATATTACCTTATCAGGTGAGAATTAATTAGTGACTTCGCATCAAAGAGTGCCTTAATAGAACACGCAGTTAATATGATTTATTTAAAAAGATATAATTTTTTTTTATTACTACACCATAAATTAGAAAAATATCTAATTACATTGAAACTAGTCAATGGAACAATTTTTTTCCCACAAACATTATCATCTATTTGTATTATAAGTATGCAAACATGCAAATGCAACATAATCATTATATCACATTAATTCATGACCTCAAATTTTTAATGCACATAATAATTACCTCTCACCCATAAGAATATTTGATTTTTTTACAATTTTTTTTTTGTATATTGTTAACAACAACAATTTGGCCTTGAGTAGTACTAAGAATAAATGAGACATCAATTTCATCAAAATAGAATCGAATAAGTTAATTAAATTAGATCATGAACCTAGAAAAAAAACCTTCAATCTTATAATTGTTGGTATGAAAGAATAGAAAGATTTTGAGGGCACATTAAAGATAGTAAATGAAGAACTAAAAAATAAGTCATAAATTTAAAAAGCTTATCTCATACAAGATAAAAGGTTGGGAAAAATCGTTGAGCATAAAGATAGACTAATACATGTTAAGCTAAGTTGCAGTGATTATAAATTTGGCCTAATTATTAAATCTCTAAGCCTAAAAGGGATAATAATCTTTATAAATGAGAATGTCATCCTAAAAGACTAAGTTAAATTATGGAAAGAGGGTCAAAAGTTAAGGGAAGCTAAAAATGAAGAAAAATTGGAAATTATTAGAAATATAAGAGCTATTATTAGGGATAGAGACCAAAATGAGAGTAATAAATAGGAATTTGAAACATTTTAGATCCTCTTTTCAAAACTGTCATGGCTTTCCATTATGTAAATTTCTTATGTTAAGTTGGATCCCAAGTGAAATTGATATTATCTTTTTAGTTGAAACCTAGGAGCATGATGAGTCTAATGTCCCCTCACATAGATAGATTCATTTTCTGGTAAGTTTGGAACAAGAAATCCTCTCATAGAGGAATAGAAGGAATAATATATTATATAAAAGAAGTGTCTCTCTTCACACTAGGCTTCATAATATAGACCCCAATAAATTTGGATTGAAATCTCTGAAATTAACACTAATGGGATTTATTTCACACATATCAACTCTATCTTTTATAAGAAAAACAATATGGATAACAATTTTCCTTATAATACCTTAGAACAACATATTCATAGTCCAAGGAATGAATGTAATATCCTCTTATTAGGAGACTTTAATGCTAGAAACACAATTAATCAAACTAATATTCAAAGTAATGATTCAAATCCTAATCCTCTTTAGCTAGATGAGATATCTAACCAAAAAATATGACTACAATTTCTATTGGATTAAACATATTGAAACTAAGAATAATTACAACCAAAATGAATTGGCTATCATCTCATGGTGCTTGGAATTGAAACACTTAGGGATATACCCCCTTAATGAATTTAAAGGAATTGATCTCATTTTTGTTAACTAAACATAAGAAATAGCCTATACATCAAGTAGATATAATGATTCTCATTTATAAATGGAAGCATAATTTTCTAAATTTTATTAATCAATTTTTTTGTATATACATTTTAGTAATTCGCCTTTCTCTTTGGATTGATTACATAGTGATGGCCTTCCCTTCTACCCTGGCCACCCTCATCATCTAACCTCTCCTTCCTCCATCAACCCCTTCTAATGAAAATTAAACATTTTTTTTCCAATATACAAAAATCACCCTTTTAAGACAGTTGTTTCCAAAAAATCTAAAGTTAACTAGAAAAATATTATTTATTATCTTATTATGCTAATTACATACATAAAATAAAATATAAATGCTAAAGATAATTTTGGAAAATTTTGAAAAAAACAAAAAAAATCAGAAAAAAACATTAAAATCCCAATTTGAAACCTTATATAAAGGAATTTCGACCCAAGAAAAATGCCCATACACTAATTACATGCATCATTCTCCTCTGGTGGAAAGGAACATAGCTCCTACAAGTTGTTTTCCTCAAATTACTGCCACTTATTTTATAGCTACCAAAAGGTATAATGGCATAAAAAACATCAAAGAAGTTAACTTAAATTTTTCCTGCATGAGAAACAATGTTCATAATCTCCAAATTATTTATAAGCACTACTGTTAGCAAGCCATAATGAGTAGTATTCACTTGCATCATTACTTCATCTAATGTTTATATTTTATAATTAATTGTATTGGGCCAAATATTCCTTTACCATGCATGGCCGTGTCATCCTAGACTTTTAAGTAAATGGTAGTCATAATATAGAAGCCCTCGATGCCAATTTGGTGCCCCCCGTTACAACTTTTACATTACTCTCTCTCCTAGGCTTGATATAACACATATCCTTGTTAAATTGATCTTGGTCAATCTAAGGACATTTCTCAACACCTTTTCTAAAAGGATCACCAACAACATGACTTAAACACCATGCTTTTTATTTTTATATAAATTCATCATGGATACTCTCATGTATAAAGGTTTGCAACCCAACAAAACAAAATTAACCTGGATTGAAAAATAATGTGAAGCAAGCAAGCTTCATGGCCTAATTGACATGAACATCTTTGGATACAATAAAAGGGTGTAGGTCTTAACCACGTACAGAAATTACCTGCATACGAATTCTAAAACATAGAAATAAACAATGTGAGAGCATAACACATAAAACACATATACATAGAGATTTTCCCGATCCCAAAACCAGGACTACCATCTTGACTTTTAATTATGTTCCTTTCAATGTTACAATACATATTTATACATGTCGAAGCATCCAACACCATGGACTGAAAACCATTGTGTCCAAAACCATATGCAAAAATCATGCACAAAACCATAGGTAGGTCCACCCAACCTAACATAGGGTCCAAAAAACAAAATTTTCTAGGGCGCTGCCTCGGACCCCATAGAGGGGGGGTTACTTGCACCCCTCAAACCCCTTATGACCCCCCGCTATGGAATCGGTGCAGCAAATGGGGGGCTCTGCCCCCCCCCTCTAACCCCTCAGTTAACTATGTGGGCTAGATGTGGAAAGGATATAACACAACCCAACATTCTCCCACTTCTTGTTTTCTTTCCACAGGGGACCACAAAAGAGCTTAGTCATTTATCCAACTCTACAATGCTCATTGTTTCTCTACACCAAGAGAACTTCTCAGAGCTCACATATTTTGTCAATGCATCTGTAGTATTCTTTAAAGTGTCCACCTTTACCAGCAACACCTTTTTGTCTTCTATTATATCCCTCACAAAGTGATACTAAACATCAATGTGCTTTTTCTTTAAATGATATGTAGAGTTCTTTGCCAAGAAAATTGCACTTTCGTTGTCACAGTCTATCCGTATAGTTCCATGTACTAACCCCATACTTGAACACAATATCTACCACAAAACGGCTTCCTTGCTTTCACGAGTGGTTTCCACGTATTCTGCCTCTATAGTTGATAGTACCACTACAGATTGTTTCTTACTCATCCAACTGACTGCACCTCCAAAGAGGTTAAACACATACCCACTTGTAGATCTTCTCTGATCCAGATCTCTAGCCCAGTCTGCATCAACAAAGCCATGAATATCCAACACTCTGTCCAATCCTAGCCTTCCTTGGTAGCACAAACCATAATCACTAGTGGCATGCAAATACTTGAAAACTCGCATCACTGCTATCCAGTGCTCCTTCCCTGGTTTTGACATAAACATGCTCAATACTCCCATTGCATGTGCAATGTCTGGTTTAGTACAAACCATTACATACATCAGGCTACCAAATTCACTTGCATATGGAACACGAGACATGTCCTCTTCCTCTTCTTGTGTCTTAGGACACTATTCAGCATATAACCTCACACCTACAGGAATAGGAACCTTCACCGGTTTACTATCCTAGATATTAAACCTTTGAAGTATTGTCTTGACATAATTCCTCTAGTTTAACCATAGCTTCCTCTTTTCCCAGTGTCTTTTAGTTTCCATGCCCAAAATATAGTTTGCAACACCAAGATCTTTCATGTCGAATTTGGAGGACAATTGATTCTTCAAATCCTAGATAATTTCTTTGTCATTTCCAACCAGCAACATATCATCCACATACAAGACTAGGTAAATAACATGGTCACCAATTAATTTAAAATACACACAGTGATATGCTTTGCTTCTAGTGAAGCCAATTCCCATATAAATGTATCAAATTTTTTATACCACATCCTTAGCGATTGTTTCAACCCATATAGCGACTTCCTTAACTTGCATGCCATTTCTTTCTTACCCTTCACTACAAATCCTTCATGTTGCTTCATGTAGAACTCCTCTTCCAGATCCCCGTGAAGAAATGTTTTCTTCACATCCATCTGTTCTACCTCAAAATCAAAAGAAGAAACAACAGATAAAAGTAATCTAATAGGAGCTACCTTGGCAACAAGAGAAAAAATATCACCAAAATCAATTCCTAGCACCTGGGAATAACCTTTTGCTAGCAACCGAGCTTTGTATTTCTCCACCTTTCCTTCTGCATTTGTCTTCTTCTTGAACACCCATTTGTTGCCAATGGGTTTCCTTCCAGCCGGCAACTCCACCAGATCTCGAGCTTCATTTTTGTGCAAAGATGCCATTTCATCAACCATGGCCTCTTTCTAGAGTTTTCCATCTTCTAAATCTACTGCTGCCTTCATAGTTCTGGGATCATCATCAATAACAGATAAAGAAAAATTTGAATAGAAAGACGATGGACTATACCTTTCTGGATGCCTTCTTTCTCGAACTGATCTTCTCACACCCAGAGTTTGTGGCTCTTCGTCTTTTGATTCTTCCTCTACTGTAGTGTCCGAGTCTTCCTCCTTAAGCTCAAACTCTATCATCTCAGGTTCCTTTCATTGGACTTGATGTTTAATAACATATTTCACCTCTTTGAACACCACATCTCGGCTGTACATAACCTTCCTTGTTACTGGTTTCCAAAGCTTATAACCCTTTAAACAATCCTTATACCCAATAAAGATGCACTTTTCAGATTTACTATCTAACTTGGTTCTTTTCTTCTTTGGAACATGTACATATGTATCACATCCAAATACCCTCAAATGTGAAAGAGAGGGTTTTTACTAGTCCATACCTCTTGTGGAGTCTTATCCTCCAACACTGATGAAGGTGATCTATTGACTAGGTAACATGTTGTCTCCACTGCCTCTGCCCAGAATTCTTGTCTTAACCCGGCACCACTGAGCATGCTTCTTGCCCTTTCCATCAACGTCTTGTTCATTCTTTTTGCAACTCCATTTTTCTCAGGTGTGTATGGAGTAATCTTCTTTCGTGCTATACCACACTTCTTATAGAATTCTTCAAATTCCTTACTGCAAAACTCTCCATCGTTATCTATCCTCAACACCTTTATCTTCTTCTCTATCTGGTTTTCAACCAGAGCCTTAAATTCTTTAAACCTGTCAAAGGCTTTAGATTTCTTCTTAAGGAAATATATCCATGTATTCCTTGAGAAGTCATCTATAAATGATACATAGTACACAAACTTACCCAGTGATGGAACCTTCATAGGTCTAAACACATCATTGTGCACAAGCTCTAATATTTGTTTCGCCCTCTTACCACCAAAGGGGAAACTCACCCGATTCTGCTTCCCATATACACAATTTTCATAGAAATCAAAATCCAGAGAGCTATTACTCATACTTTCTACCATACATTTACCATGAAGTATTTGAAGGCCCTTCTCTCCAATATGTCCAAGCCTTTGATGCCACAGCATGGTCTTCTCTCTAGAGACCACTATATTTTCTGCTCCTCTTTCAGGAACCACAAAACTGTTGCATCCATCAACAATAATGCTACCTTATAGCTTGTACAGAGTTCCAATCTGAACTCCTTGCATCAATACCAGTGCTCCCAAAACCATCTTGCAGGTATCCTTCTCGAACACTATTTTTACACCTGCATCATCCATCTTGCTTACAGGAATCAGATTTCTAGCCAATTCAGGAATATGCAGAACACTTGGAAGTGTTCTAACCCTTCCACCTTGCAACTTCAAATTTACTTCTCTGTGACCAATGATTCTAGCCTTCTTGTCATCCCCTAAGAAGACATCACCTCCATCATATTTCTCATACTCGTAGAACCACTCTCTATGGGGAGTGAAGTGAAAGGATGCACCTGAGTCAATCAACCATGCCTCATGATCTAAATGTGTACTTGAAGAAGCCAAGTACACATCCCCACCTTCATCTGAGGTGGCTTTTGCCTCTGCAGAAGGAGCATCATCAGATCCCTTTCCTTTATCAGGAGCTTTAGATTTACAGTCCCTTTTGTAGTGCCCTTCCTTTCTGTGTTTCCACCAAACCACCTTTATAGGTTTTCCTGGAGATTTAGATCTCCCACTTGATGACTTATTTTTGTTTCTGTTCTAGGACCATCCTCGTACAGACAAGGAATCATCATTCTAGCTCTCCATATTTTTCCATCTCATCTCCTCTGTTAGCAAGGATGAGATTATTTCATCAAACTGCAAGGCAATTGCATTGCTACCTATTACAATAACTAGACTATCCCACAAATCTGGTAAAGAACACAACAAACTGATGCACTTATCTTCACTTGAAAATTTAATATCAACAGATAATAACTGACTTACCACAATATTAAATGCATTCATATGCTCTGTCACCGAGTCTCCATCTTTCATCCTCAGTTTATACAGCTTTTTCCATAGGAATAGTTTATTCACTAGAGACTTAGATTGGTACAAAGTCCCTAAGTTGTCCCACAAAGCCTTCGATGTAGCTTTCTCTGATACATTCAACAATGCTGAATCTAAGACACACATTCATATTGTTCTCTTTGCCTTCCAATCAAACTTCTTTCATTCTTCATCGGACACTCCCGTTGGTTTAGTACCCAAATCTACTACGATCCATTGATTTTTATCCACCAACAGATCCTCCATCTTGAGTTTCCACAAATCAAAACTCTGACCATTAAATTTCTCGATCTCTATCTTTCCACTGCTTGCCATCTTCTTTCACCACAAGAATCGATCTCCCAGATCTCCCATTGAACAAGGTCTACCACAGGCCCGCAAAACCCCTCAACAACAAAGGTGTCCCCTTGAAGCCAAAACTTCTCTGGTACCAAATGTAGGTTTTAACCCCATACAGAAATTACCTGCATACAAATTCTAAAGCACAGAAAATAAACAATGCGAGAGCATAACACATAAAACACATATACACAGAGATTTTCCCCTAGATCCCAAAACCGGGACTACCAGCTTGATTTTTCATTATGTTCCTTTCAATTTTACAATACATATTTATACATGTCAAAGCATCCAAAACCATGGACTGAAAACCATCGTGTCCAAAACCATGTATGAAAATCATGCACAAAACAATAGGTAGTTCTACCCAACCTAACCCTAGACCCCATAGAGGGGGGTTATCTGCACCCCTCAAACCCCTTGTGACCCCCCCACTATGCAATCAGCGCAACGAAAGGGGGGGGGCTCCGACCCCCCTCTAATCCCTCAGTTAACTATGTAGGCTAGTCGTGGAAAGAATATAACACAACCCAGCAAAGGGGGGTTTCCTCCAAGTTTCAGTGCCACTAGATTAAGGTTTCTCTTGGAAACGATCTTGAGTAATGTTAGAAAGGAAGGAAAATTATAAATTATTAGAAATATAAAAATTACTATTAGGCATAGATACTAAAATGAGAGTAATAAATATGAATTTGAAACATTATGAGTCTTCTTTCAGAACTTTCATCGATTTCCATTATCTAAATTTCCTATGTTAAGTTGAGTCCCAAGTGAAATTGATATTATGTTTTTAGTTGAAACCTAGGAGGATGATGAGACTAAAGTCCCTCAAATATATGGATTCATTTTCTAGTAAGTTTGGAACAAGAAATCCTCTCACAGAGGAATTCAAAGAATAGGCTATTATGTAAAAGAAGTGTCTCTCTTGACACTAGCATTCATAATATTGACCCCTTAATCAGTACATTTGGATTGAAATATCTGGTATTAACACTAATAGGATTTATTTCAAACATATCAACTCTATCTTTTATAAGAAAAAAAATATGGATGATAATTTCCCTTACACTACCTTAGAACATGATATTCATAGTGTAAGGAATGAAGGTGATATGCTCTTATTAGGATACTTTAATGCTAGAAACACACCTAATCAAGCTAATGATCTAAGTAATGATTCAAATCCTAATCATCTTTAGCTAGATGAGTGATCTAACCAAAAAATTGGACTGCAATTTCTATTGGACTAAACATATTGGAACAAAAAACAACAGGAACCAAAAAAATTGGCTATCATCTCATAGTGATAGGAATTGAAACACCTAGGAATATGCTCCCTTAATGAATTAAAAGAAATTGATCTCATTTTTGTTAAATAAACACATGAAATAGCCTATACATCAAGAAAGGATAATGATTCTCATATATTAATGGAAGCATAAAATTTCGAATTCTATTAATCAAAATGTGTGTATATACATTTTAGTAGTCCTCCTTTCTCCTTGTTTTGATTACATACTGATGGCCTTCCCTTCTACCCTGGCCATCCTCATCCTCTCAACTCTCCTTCTTCCATCCCCCCCTTCCAGTGAAAAATAAACATTTTTATCCACAATATAAAAATCACCCTTTTTATTCAGTTTTTACCAAAAAATATAAAGCTAACTCTAGTGACATTATTTATTATATTTTTATGCTAATTGCATGCATAAAATAAAAAATAACTCCTAATTACAAGTTTGGAAAAAACCGGAAAAAACAAAAATCTTGAAAATAAACAATAAAATCCGAATTTGCGGCCTCATATGATGGAATTTTGACCTAAGAAAAATGGTCATATGCTAATTGCATGCATCATTGTCCTCTGGTTGAAAGGAACATAGCTTCTTCAAGTTGTTGTCCTCAAAATATTGCCACTTATTTTATAGCTACCAAAAGGTATACTAGCTTCAAAAACATCAAAGCAATTAGTCGAAATTGTTCCTAGATGTAATGCGTCAGTAAGTGTGGTTGTGGTCTCTAAATTCTTTGTAAACATTACTACTACCAAGCCATAATGAGTAGCATTTTCTCACGTTATTATTTATCTAATGTTTTTTTTTTTTTTTTTAATTAATTTTACTGTGTCAAATATTTTGTTATTATTCATGGCCATGTCATCCTAAACTTCTAGGAAAATGGTGGGCATAGATAGAAGCTCTGGGTACCAATTTGGTACCCCCTGCTACAAATTTTGCAAAATTCTCTCTCCTAGCCTTGATATAACAAATATCCTTGTCAAATTGATCCTCGTCAATCTAAGGACCTTTTCCAACACCTTTTCTAAAAGGATCACCAACAACATGACTTAAACACCATGATTTTATTTTTCTATAAATTCATCATGGATGATCTCATGTACAAAGTTTTGCAACTTGACACAACAACATTCACCCTAATTGAAAAAGAGTGTGAAGTGACCAAGCTCCATGGCCTTATTGACGTCAATGTCTTCATATATAATAAAATGGGACTTACCTCTATGTTTCAATGCCATTAGCTTAACGTTGCTCTTCGAAGCTAACTATAGTACTATTTTACTAGTATCAATTGATCTTGTGAAAGTAACCTTACGGATATCCATTCCTCTTGCAACTACCGCTCCTGCAATTGAACCATATATTGAAATGACATTTAGGATTCCTGGAATTAGATCAACGTGATGTCGAGTATATTGCTTTAGTGGAATACCATTAGGTAACCCATTTAGTATAACAAAAACATATTTTTCTAGTAACTTTCCACATTAGTAGGTATTGGTATGCCTTCTCCTTATCCTCTCTATACCATTAATACATAACATAATCATGTTACCTTCATTTCCTTAAAACAAAATATTTCAAACAACATATTCTTAACTTTATCTTCATCCTTAAGGGGTAGCAATATGGCTTTATATCCATCCTTCCAAAATGTATATGTATTTTCTCACCATCATTCATGACTTTTCTATCATATTTCCATGGCCTCCCCAACAACATATGGCATGCATCCATTCAAATGGAATCACATGATACTTCATATTTGTAAGTCTTTCCTATTGAAAACTTAACCAAACACATTTTTTAAAAAATGAATTCATTCCCTTTTTAAACCATGGAATTCCATAAATATGGGGATGTTTATCATAGTGTAGGTTCAATTTTATACCATATCTTTGGAAACCATATTCTCACAACTACCACTATCAACGATAAATTAACATACCTTCCCCCCTGAAGTGCACCTAGTTTGAAAGATATTTGTCTAAAGCCAAGAATATTCATTGATGCTATTTTTTCTTAGCTCCTTTTCAAGAATCACTATCTCCTTATTATGCAATTCCCCACATCTAGTGAAAATTGAGATTTAGCTCCTTCGTCTTCATTCTCATTTTTTTCCAAATTCAATCTAGGTTTCTCTCCTTGTTTCTACTCTTGCATGTTATAATTTGGGCATTACAATTCTCTATGACCCTCTTCACCACACCTAAAAACAACAAAGGGTATTCATTTGTTTCCTAATCCTTTTCCACCATTATAGCCTCTACCCCTCTAAAATCCTCTTCCTCTTTGTTGACTTCGGTTATTTTTTAGGTATCTTTTGATTTCTATGCTCCTTGGGATGATTCCCCTTTAATATAGTTTGAACCACCTCACACTTGAGATGAAGTACCCATCCTTTCTCATTTATTCATTTGAAAGTATTGTCAGGTTTATTTTTCCTTGGCCTTTAAGAATAAACCGTATTCCTCTTCCCTGCTGCTAATCCTATTCATGCTTAATTAATATTGGATAGAAAATTTTTGATAGTTCACATACCTTGCAGTCAATTTCTCATCATTTTCTTGGTAACCCACATGAATGTAAATTCATAAAACTCCTCATAAAATCTTCTATAGTAGACAAAAAAAAAAATTAATCAAAAAAAAATTAGGATATAGGATTCATTAATTTATAATTAATCTATAATAAATATATTATACTAATTAATTATATGAGTTGAATTAAGCCGTAGGTAATTAGTGGTATATTGTAATAATCATTTTAATTAGTTTCACATTAACAAAAATTTGATCCCATTATAACTTTAACATAAATTGAATAAGAATTCTTGAACATATAACCTTAAAATAATTTTTAGCAATCAACAAACAAATTTAATTTATTTAATATATTTTTAATAATTTAATTTATTATTAGTTAAATATAACCTATGAAATCTAATTAATATAATTAAAAGAGAAAAACTACCTTTTGAATTAATCGAATTTCCCTATCCCCCGGTCTAGTACAGTTTCCCAATCAAATATAGCTGTTTCTCGGTCAAAGATAACCATTGGATGATCTGCTTTCTCTATTTAAACCATTGCCATGGTCTAGTTCTTCAACTTGTCCTGACGATGAACCACACTTGTTGGTTTGAAACACGTTGACAAATGAAGAAAGATGTGATTTTTACTGAAAATATTCTCTATAAACTAAATATCAAATGAGAGTGTTTCATAGTGTATCTATCTATCTATCTATCTATCTATCTATCTATCTATCTATCTATATTATATATATATATATATATATATATATATATATATATATATATAATATATATAATATATATATATATATATATATATATATATATATATATATATATATAAGATTATATTTTTTTATCTTTTTTATATCATATTACATCAATGTTTCTCTAAACACACTACATAACATTACACTTTAATTTTTTTTAGATTTATATTTCAATATTGTACATTGGTTTTTCTTCCTTTTCTTTCATCTTCTAGGCATCTATCCTTCCTGAGGGGTCAATGTTAGGAACAGATAGAGATGAGACACAACTTCCTTTCCCTAAGATACTTCCATTGTCGAGTACTTTTGCATATTTGTTGGCTCCTTGTATCTATTTGAGTGATTTGATTTATGGTTGCATTTGAGCCCACTCCTGGAAGATACAAAAAACATGGATGAATCTTGTGCCATATTGATAGAAGGGTGAGCTTCCTCTCCTAAGGGTTGAGCATATCATGAGTTTGAGCTAAGCCTTAAGAAACAATGTTGGCATTAGATGACTTCTAATTTGTGAGTTATCCGGCCCATGAGTTGGGATGAACTTAGAACGTTTTGGTCCTTTTGATTCTTTCCATCTATGATTCTTCTTCTTGGCATCTGAGCGCAAAGAGGAAACCTACGAATATGGTTAGGAATTCTGTAAGTGGTTGGGTTGTTGATAATTCCTACTGTGCAAAGATGTATTTTCATAATCTAATAGTTGTGAATAAACGTTATGTATCCATTTAAGAAGTACTTTTCTAGAAATCCTTTACTAAGTTCCACTTCAACACATATGTGAGAAAATGTTATAATTACTTTTGTAATCCTATCATGGTTAATTTTGATGAAGTCGCCTAGTAAGTTTCCCACACATTCTAAGATATTTGGATATGTCATATAGATGAGAAAAATGAGGATCCTTACCCATACAAGAGGTTCTAAAGTCGACATTGGGAGAGGATTAAAATACGAAAACCAACCTTTAAAGGAGAGGTTGAATCAGCCTCAAAACTAGGTTCACTGACCAAAAACATTTTGTTGGTCCTCTAACTTATGAGAAAAAAAAAAAATTCCTTTTAAGCATAAATGTATCTCAACATCCTAAGAAAAATTATGATGTACCCACTCCTGAAGAGTTGATGAAAGAGAAAAAACCATAGAAATGAAAAATAATCACATGCCATTCATAATCTACAACTATGAATTTTGTATTCAATTTTATCCACTTCAAGATAAGGGGTTTCAACTGTTTGTTCCACCATGAATGTAGGTCCAATGAGATCCTTAGGGTTTGACTAAGAAGGCCCTCATTTAAGAACATCCTTGAATGATCTAGATGGGGCTGAAAGTGATGCACCCCCCTCCCTTTCGCTCCACCTTGAATTCTTGCTACAATGTGAATCAAGGTATCCTTTGTTATGTCATGTTCTCTATTTTTTTTATCCTCGAGTTGTCGACCTCCATGAATGAGTTGAAAAAATCCATTAGGAATTATCATATTCTCCTATATCCTCATGACAAAAGAGGAGACAAGATTTGAGTTCATAACATACAAACAAAAGGATCCCCATGAGATTTGTTTCATCAGGATCGAGAAATTCTCCATATCTCCTATAGAAAACTCATCTTGGGTGCATGACAAGCCCAAAAGAAGTGGGGACCTTGAGAACTAGACATACAAATAATTTTGCGAGGGGACTCCCACACCTTTTCTAAGATCGGGTCCTCTCCATTTTCCTAGAGTGAGGATAAGCTCATGCAAGTCTCTACTCATCACACTGGTTGATTCAGACCCCACCTAAGCTACAATGTAAGCCTCTAATGCCTTCTTGAACCTCATTAAATACATAAACATCGAGTCAAGTCTTTACTAGCATCTTGGTTATTAGCTTTCTCTTGACCATCAATGGTTGATGATGTTACTCTGAAAAACTCCAATTTGTACGAACTAAATCAACTGACAACTCAACAATCCTATTATGATAAGTTAACAAGAGCTTTTTATCAGATCCAAGTGATGAGCTATCAGTGTCGCGATAGCATGGTGGAGATCCAACATCTAAATAAAGAGGATCAAGGTTATAGAGCTTGTGGCAATGGTCGAGAGTTGAAAAATAAAAATTTAAGTGGCTTATTTACCCATGTGCTCTCTGTCACTTTTTCTATTAAAACAAATTATTAAGTAAAACACTAAATTATCATTTTTAACAAAATATTAATATTGAAGAAAAAAACATAATATGTTTAAGAAATTATTAATATTATTAAAATTTCATTAACAAAATTGTATAAAAATACTATCTTTAAGTGTAGGATTATCAAGAGTTGGTTGGAAGAAATTAAATATAATATCGAAGTCAATTAAGGGTGTCCTCTATGCCCTATCATTTTTGGTATATACATTGATAAATTAGAAAAGTGTTTGGAAGATGTAAATTGTGTTGGCCCCATGCTCACTAGTATAAGCATAACTCTCCTCCTATTTCCTAAAAATGTTTTTCTCTTGGCAAGGAGCCATTACAATCTTAGAAGTAAACTGAAAATCATCCATGATTTCTACTCCACTATGTGTGTGACTATTAATAATGACAAAAATTTATAATAATTGAATTCAAATATCACATATGATATCTTTTATATATGACAACAAAAACAACTTAAAGGAATTCCCTGCATATAAATATCTTGGAATAAATATCCATGTCAAAGCACAAGTAGAATTATAACATTCAAAAATAAAATGGAGCACATAAATCTTGTTATGGGCTTGAAAACAATTGTACGTCATTAAATAATTGGATATGGGATTAAAAAAAACGCCTCTTTGAGGTTGTTGTCTCTCTTATTATTTTATATAAATGTGGGGTTTGGGGTTCAAGTTTCTTTAGATTGTCATGGAGAAAGATAGAATAGATCCAAAAGTAGGTTATAACCTACAATATGAAATTAGAGGAAATACTCCCTATTCTATGCTCTCAATTAAAGCATTGCCTTTCTCATTTTCAAAACACGGCTATGTCTAGGTATCTTAGCCATGGAAGTCAAGACTTTTCCTAAAATTTCTTAGATAACTCTAGCCAAAACCCTACATTTGGCTCAAGCAATGATAACATAAGGATGCCCAGTCTTAGCTAGATCACTAAGGAATCAAGGAGGATATCATTTTGTAAAATAATCATAATACTAAAATTATTATTACATAAAAATATAAGGAAAGTTTGTGGGATAATAAAGAGTAAAAGGGGAAAAGTTAACTAAGATATTATAAGGAGGTGATGAACCCAAATCTTGAAACAAAAATATCTCTCCATCTTAACTAATGTAAAGAAGAAAATAAAGTTAAAGTAAAAACAAAGTCTCATGAACTTCATTGTGAAACTGCTTGTTGGTCAATTCCAAAATACCATCCAATGAAACAGATCACCATCTTTGAGACACTAAGAGGATTCAAGATGAAAATCACTATTCACCTTGGTGACACTAAGAGAGTTAGATATGAAAAACACTTTCTCTTAATTTACCTTTCTTATCTCACATTCAATTTAATTTCAAAGTATTTGTTACACTACAATCCTTCTTAGACTTTTAAATTAACTAAACTATAATTATCTTAAAATGTCTTTTAATACTTTTAAAATATAAAAATAAAATTCTTAAAAATTAATAATCTCTTACTTTTTAATATTTAATAAACAATATTAATTTTTAATAAATATTAATTATCATTATTATCAAACATTCAATAAAACACTATTAAAAAAATAGATCATTATTACAAAAATTTAATTTTTTTAATGGGTAAAATCTTCTCATTTACCATAATTAAAACTAAAAAAATCATTTTCTTTCTTCACTTTGCATACAAACAACGTGGACTTTCCAACTGAAATTCTAATCTCCACACGTTGAAAAATAAATTATTTTCATCTATTAGAGCCATTCACTTAATGATTGATCTATTGTTTTGTTGAGAAAGGCCATTGATTGCAACATTGTTTTTATATTTCAGTTGTATTTTGAATATTGTTTTATTCATAAATAAATTAATATTTTCATTTCCTTATTCATTCCATTCACGAATTTATTATCTTCTTCTTAAGGGAAAAATTTGAATAATTCTGAGTACAAAGAAATTAGCTTAAATTATTTAGTATTTTTTATATTTTTTATATTAGTATAGCCCATAGCCTAGAAGACATCATTCAATCATCATAATGTGACATTATCATTCCTTTTGGTTTGATCAAAATATTGAAGTAAGATTTACTCCATTTATAACTCCATCATTGATCATCATTGATCTCTTTTTAAATTATTGATTTTTGTTACAGTAACTTGAATGTCCTTAAAGGAAAGTTTAATGATTTGATTTGGAAATTAACATTTTCAAAATTTACATAAAAGAACAAAACAAAATATTAAAAAAGAAAAAGTTATATAAATTTATTCCTTGATTTTATATGTTTTTTTATAAAAAATATTGAATAATCAAATTTATATGTTTTAAAATAGAATTTATGTATTTTAAAATGGTTTGATAACAAAAAATATGCTAATTTTATAAATGAAATTTGATTATTTTGAATTTAGATATAAAAATATTTATGACTAAATTAGTGTATCTTGATATTCAATCAAAAAATGTTTATGAATGAAATAAGGGTTTAGAAGTGAGTATAAAGATGTTTATAAATTAAATTTGTAACTTTAAAATTAAATATAAAAATGTTTTTAATATTTTAGAATGTATTTACAACATAAATATTTATGTATTCAAAGAATGAATGTAATGTTAATGGAGAGATATGGCTTACATTAACATATAGGTTATAATATACCATGATTCTTATGTTAATAGGAATAACCACAAGGAAGTGGTTACTTTTATTAAAATAATCGATTGTAATAATCGATTGATTGTGGTGTGAGTGTATTTGTTTCTTGGCCTATTTTCACATATATATTTTTAAAAAATACCCATATTTAAGTTAAATATACTTAAAATATAAATAACATTAAAATGTTTTGAAAGCATATACACATATTTCTAAATATCCAAGTCATGAATGATTAGAGACAATGAAAGATAAAGATTTCACAAATGCTCATATAAAAATATTAATTTTTAATAAAATATTAAACCATATCATAAAATCATTAGAGAAACAACCCTTCATTGTAACACACCCCCTTGTCTAACCAGAGGTGATTAGTAGGTTACCCGAATCCGGTTGCATGGTTACAAGAATGGGATATTTTTTTTTTTCTTTTTCCCTTTTTTTTTTTACAAATTAATATTGTGATATTTTTAAATGTCGAGATTACTCTGGTTTTCAAAAATTACATAAATCGTATTTTTATGCAGCATATTGTGAAATGACACATGGCTCTCAAATCCTTATGTTGTTTGGATTATTAATCCACTGCTCAAGCAAAATAGAAACTACCTCTTTATGTTAATGAAATCATAGGATGAACAATCATGGAGTCCAGTTCACAAAAGACAATACAAGGACAAAGTCCACCTCTACATGACCACTAGTCAAGTGTTGGACCGTGGAAATTTTTGGGCCTCCATCCTTTTCCTTATCCAATCGGAATACTAACATCCAAGAAATTAGTATAGCTCAATGTGAATTAGGCTTGCGTTGTACTAGTGTCTTGAAAATAGTAGTGAGAAAGGTTTCTTGAATTGTGCCTTAGTAAAGAAGACCTCATGATCAGTCTTCCTTAGAATGTACGAGTTCCTATAAATTAGGACGAGTTCATGAAGAATTTTAACTCATGCCTATAGTTGGACGCATAGTTTTTTTGTCTCCTAGTGCGAGTTAGGTTTGGAAAGGGAAAGTGACAAGTCTCAATGTTTATTTGTGGCTAGGATGAGTTGCAAGAGTCAGTTAGACTCAATTAACTAGGAAATCACAAGATCGAATCCAAAAATAAACGTGTCAAATTTACATGAGTCCAATAGCTTATGAGGTCAAAAGGCACAATTCTAATCAATTTGTTTAGCATGATTTTTATGTGTGATCTAGTTTCTAAGAAAAGCATATAAGGAGAGGCCTATACACAACCTTTTGATGGAGATAATTCTTGTTACTGTGCACTAGGAATTACTGGAAATTCCTAGGAAATAGGAACCCTAGGAAATAGGGGCCGACCAGTCAAGAATTAAGGATCTGGGACATGGTTTATTGTAGGTAGGTTTCAACTACAAATTAGTAGTGAGAACAATGAGTTCTTTAGTGAAATATACTCCCTTGTAACAAATTATTTTTTCTCAATCTTTGTCAATAAAACTTGTACATCTAGGTGAGGGTTTCCCTAGTTGGATTCCTTAGAAAATATTATTTTCCTTGTTACTGTGTAATTGTATTTATATATGTGTCTATTTTACTACAAATTAGTAGAGAAATTTTGTGTCTTGGTGTTACAAACTAGTTTTATATTTTTTCATACAAGTAGTAGCATAATTTCAAGGAAATTCTACATGGTATTATCATGAGAAACAACATAAGGCCAACAAAGAGAGTTTAGATTGGTGATGAATAGAACATATTTGTCATGAGCAGTATATGGACAAGGACGATGGCATACTAAGGACTAAGAATACATCATTGCCTAGAGGGAGCATTGAACTTCATCTCTTGGAAAGGGAGGTCAGGATAGTATTGGAGGATAATGTGGTAGGAGATTTCATCAAGCAGGTTATACCACCACCACAAGATCCCAAATAGTTGACTCAACACACTAAGAATGATATCAAGGAAAGGAGTATTATTCTAGAAGGGGTCAAATATAATATAGTTCCTCATATCCATGAGAAGAAGCCAACTTTTGAGATGTTCAAAACTATTTTAGATTTATATTAGAGTACTAGTGATGCCAAGAAGCTTTCTCTTAAGAATAAACAAAGGAGTATCTGAATGAAAGAAGGAGAGCCCATCATTTCATATCTCACTAAGTTCACTCAAGTTAGAGATGATATAGGAGGTGTGGGTTTCATTGTATCTGAGTAGGACCTTATGATTTTTTCTTTACTAGGACTTCAAAAGTCTTGGTATGGATTCTAGGATGCTATCAGTGGATGAGATAAATTTCCTAGTTGGGAAAGGATATGGACTAACTTCATGTAGGAGGAAATATGGAGAGGAACCTAAGATGGTAGAGTAACAAATTTCGAATATGGGGATAATTTTTCTCTTGCAGGCAAGGCCAACTGCAAGAAAGCAAAAGCGAAGGCTGAGTCTAGTGAGGAGAGTGACAAGAAGAAGAAGAATCTAAGTAAGATAAATTCCTTCCATTGCGATGAGTTTGGGAACTATGCTACTAAGTGTCCTAATCAAAAGAAGAAGGGGTCAAATAAGGATCATGTGGTTGCATCAGTTGAGGTAAATGCATTTTCTTCATAATTTGAGAAATATTTCTCATTGATAGCTTGCATGGAAAGCTCAATAGGGAGAAACACATGGTAAATTGATTTTAGAGCCTCTTTCCGTGTGACTGAGAATAGGGAGTACCTCATCCAGTTGGAGGAGAAGGACATGCAGGTTCATATCAAGCTTGGAGGTAATGGAAAGTACGTGATCAAGGGAGTTGTTACTATCAATTTTGAGAGGAAGTGTGGGAACTCTCTCCATCTTAGAGATGTCCTCTATGTTCTAGGACCAAGAAGAAGAACCTTGCTTCAGTATCTACCCTTGAGGGCAATGGATATGATGCCATATTTAGCAAAGGTAAGGTCTACCTTAAGCAATTATCTTATGGAGTTGTGAAGTAGATAGGTATGAGGGTGAAGAACCTTTATAGGTTGTAGATTGAGACATGTGTAACGTTGAGTAGTAAGGTAGGTGGAGAGCATAGTTGATATGTTGGAGAAATTTAGCATAGGTGCATGGGACACTTGCATCATGGGGCATTGAACATTTTTCGGTAGATGGCCACAAGTTTACCAGCATGAAATTTTGATCAGCGTGATGTGTGAAAGGGGTGCACACTTGGAAACTTGGCCAAGACTTCTTTTTCAAGGCCATGGCGACAGAGCTAAGGGTATTTTGGAGGTAGTGCACTCATATTTATGTGGGCCCTTATCTTCTCCATATATTATGATACATAGGTATTATGTTACTTTCATTGATGATTATTCTTAGAAAAAATGGATATTTTTCATGAAGAAGAAATATGAAGTCTTAACCAAGCTCATAGAGTTTAAGGCCTTGGTAGAAAAGTAGACTAGGAATAATATTGAGGAAATGAAGAGTGACAATGGTGGAGAATATGTCTCTAATTCCTTCAAGGATTTGTGTGTGAAGGAGCAAATTAAGAGAGAGATGATAACACCTCATAACCCTCTTTAAAATGGGGTGACTGAGAGGAAGAACCACAATATTGCTGGAGTGGCCAAGGCCTTGTTGCATGATCAAGCACTGACTATTTTCTTGTTGATAGAGGCATGCAACACAGCAATATTTCTGGAGAATAAGAGTCCACATAGGGTTCTTCGACAAGTTACGATGGAGTAGGCTTTCACAGGAAAGAAGCCTGATGTTTCACACTTCTGTATCTTTGGCACAAAATTTTATTTCCATGTGCCCAAAGATAGCAAGAAGAAGCTAGACCACCTAGTAGAAAAGGGTATTTTTGTGGGCTATAGTGAGACAAATTGAGCATACAACGTGTATCTATAACCACTCAAGCAAATGGCTCTCAAGTGGGATGTCTAGTTTGAGGAGTTTAAAGCTTTGAGGGATTCCTTAGGAAAAGGGAGGTTGGAGTACTTGAGATGGAGGAGCTACTCGCTCCCAAGGAGGAGCCTCAACTAGGATCACGTATTGAGTCAGGTGGAAAGATGCCTATATAGCAGGATCCATAATAGGATTCAGAGCAGCATGATGAGGACAAGAGACTACAATGAGAGCACATAGATACTTAGTTGGAGATTCCTAGCATAGGGAGGAAGAAAGCCAAGCGAGCTGAGAAGTTAATTTCTAGCACCATGTTTAGGTAGAGAAAGTAGCCACAAAGGTACATAGGATACATGGAACTGATGACAAAGGTGTTGGACACTAAGCCTTCTATCCATAAGGAGGTAGCTTATTAACAAGTTTGGCAGGATGCCATGGTGGAGGAATATTCGTACATGATGAAGAACGATGCATGGGAAATTTTTCCAGGATCTAAGGTAAAATCAGTAATAGGCTTACGTTGGGTGTATAAGGTGAAGCATGGAGCAGATCAGAGTGTGGAGAGTACAAGGCAATTTTTGTGGCCAATAGTTTCTCATAGATTGAGGGCATAGACTCTACTGGTTCATTTGCCCCAGTAGCACAATATTCATCCATTAGGACTATTATGGCACTTGTATCACAAATGGGGTGGAAGATTTATCTAGGTGCCTCCTAAAACACTCAGTGATGAAAGAGGACTCAAGAAAGGCTCAAAAATAAAATTTCTTATATTACCAGGAAACTAGAATAAAATCAAAGATCTCGTCACAATATTTCCAACAATGCACAGTACCTCAATCTGACATCGTATGAAAAAGTTATGGCCAGTCAAATTTTGGTCAACTAGCTCCCCTGGCTAAAGTTTGCAGAGTGCCAACTAAATTTGGAAGCTTGACTAAATCTAGCGGAGCTGCTAAATTTGGTGGAAATTAAAGAGACAACATTATGGCACTTTCTAGCAACCCCAAAATTTCAGCGAATGGATTTTGTCCATATTTTTTTTTAAAATAAAAAAATAACAAAAAGAATTAAAATTGGGCAATCACCCAACAAATTAGCACTGCAAACCATTATGTCAAGAAGGCAAGGTTAAAAATTAATGCCAAGTTTTTTTTATTTAAACTCATATTTGCCACAAGGGAACATGGGCACAGAACCCAATGCAGAGGTGGAACCCTAAGAGGGCATGGAAACCTAGGAGTGGAACCCTGACGCATGGGAATGTGCAAGGGATCTAAAGGATTCTCTGAGGGCCAATTTTTTACAATTTCAGAACCAGACCAACTTTATACTCATTTTACTCAGTTTTTCGCAAGGAAGAAAATGGTGAAGTCAAATTTCTCATCTAGCCACCAGATCTTTGATCAACTTGTAGAGAGGAATCTTTGTGGAATCATTAGGAATCTAAAATATTCCCTAAGGGCCAATCTTTTATTGTTTCAGAACTAGTCTGACTTTTTACTCATTTTACTCAATTTTCCCGAGGAGTGCAGTGGTGAAGTCATATTTGTCACTTGAGTACTAGAATACCATTCAACATGCAAGAAATAATCTTTGTGGAACGTTTGAGATTCCCGAAGATCCATATTTTGACCGAAACAGAAAGGGCTCGAGTTTACAGTCGATTTTCATGACTTTTCACCATGAATTCAATGGTGTAGTTCATTTCTTTAGTAGAGGTGTTGAATTTCAGGTTATCCTTAGAAGTGGAGGTATAAGGTGTCTTTTGTACATGCTTGTAATTTTATTTTCTCTTAAGATTAATGAAAGAGGCCTTCTCACATTGAACAGAGCCTAGAGACATTTCCCACACTAGGTGAAATCCGTTATCAAATTGTTGTCTTTTCTTCTCATGGTTGTTATTTATTTCTACTTCATTTATGTATATGCATCTTATGGTGACATTGTCTTTAAAATTAATTTTGCTATGCATCTTTGAAGTGAAAATATCTAGATCAACTTGGTATCAGAGTGGGTCTTCTATTGATGTGTATTGCAAGTGTACGATAACCAAGGAAGAGCTCCAAAGAGGTGAAGGAAAAATTAATTCCTTTGATCCAAAAGAAAGGTGTGCAACACGAATAGGGAAACTGGAAGATGAAGATTCTTGATTAAAGGAAGAGCAAAACTATTGCAAGACCTTCTATGCCATGGAAGAAAAAGTGGACAAATTGTTTGCAGAGTATGAGAAGTGAATGGAAAAAACAGAGAAGAAGGAAGGACCAGATGATCATGCCTCAGTGAATCATGAAGGAGAAGGAGAAGAGCCTCCTAAACCTTCCTCCCCATCTTCCAGTAAAAGTTCTTCTTCTTCCTCTTCTTGTCATTCTAGAGGTAGGAAAACTCATAAAACCCCCTTTTTCAAGCTGGATGTCAAGTATGATTTGCTTGTGTTTAGTGGATAATCTAATGCAAAAAATATAGATAGATGGATCAAATAGGTTGAAGTATATTTCCACATCCAACGAATCAAAGAGGATGAAGCCAAGATCCAGCTAGCATCCCTTCGATTGAGTGGCACTGCTCTCGTTTGCTGGGAAGGCAAGCTACAGAAAGGATGTAAGAGTAGTCGTAAACTTCTTTCATCTTGGTCTGAGTTTATTTCTACATTAAGAGGAGAGTTTTACCCATTGGGTTACAGACAAAAGGCCATGATGGAATGAGAACACTTTAAATAAATTAAAGGTCAAACTATTTAGAATTTTACAGAGGAGTTTAGGAAATAAGAATTAGCATTGGATGTTTCATTAGACACTCCTGAGACGTTGATAAAATATATTGGCTCTTTGCATAGTTAGTTGCATCATTCATTGTTATTATTTGAACCTAAAACTCTTGATGAAGCTAGTATGAAGGTTGTACATCTTGAAAGTGGGGGGAAGCATGAGCAAGAAGACCGCGCAAATAGGAGTAAAACAACTAAGAGAAAGGAAGAAAATGCCTCTTGTACCCATTGTCAGAAAGAAGGACATGATGAGGAACATTGCTAGAAACTACATCTGGAATTGAGGCCTAAGAGGAACGACAGAAAAAATAAAAAGAAAAAGGTAGTTGCAATTGTGCAACAAGACCAACAATTAGAATCAGAGGATGATGAAAAGATCATAATTGCATGATTTGGAGGTGTTGGAGCAATTGCCCTGGGACCAGACTCAGGTGATGAAATGAAGATTGCAACTCTTGGGATTGCAGAAGGTGGACCTATTGACTTAAGTTTTGATTCAAGCAATGAGACAAATATTTCAAAAGACATTGTGCCAAAGGTGAGAAGGGAACCAAAGACTACATGGCTCCAAGAACTAAAAGAGTTCAAGCAAAGAATTCAAGTGGAGAATGTTGAACTAGAGGGACTCCTACAAAAAGAAGCAGAGGAGAAACAAAAGTTGTAGCATCAAGTACAAGAAAAGAAAGAGGCCTTAGAAAATATGAAAAATAAAAAGCCCGAGGTAATTTTTTTTTTCAATTTCATGTTCATTTTATGATGATGATTTCACCACTTTTGAGAAACATACTATAGGAATTGGATCAAAATTGTTGAATAAAATGGGGTATCAAAGGAAAGGTGTCATCATTAATGGCCAGTGAATTTTGAATCTTATCAAAGTGGAGGAATTGCCTCATTATGCAGGGCTTGGGTATTTGAGAAAAGAGGTTTGGATATAGCTCCAAGAAAACCAGTGACCAACCAATGATGGATGATGGGAGCACATCATCACATTCCAGTGATAATGAGGACTCCATGGACTCTTATCAAAGGTGCACCAAGAATAAGTGTTCCAAGACAATCTAGGAATTGTGGAGGAGAAAGAATCATGGCAACCACTGCAACAAGGATGGATATCAAAGAGCCACATGTTAGATACTCCATGACAGGAAAGAACCTATGAAGGAACTTGCTGGTGAAGATGTTCAAAAAGCAAATCAAGCATAAGGTGATGACCCATTCACTTTGTTGAGTGAGAAATGGTTTTTTTGATATAATAGTTTGTCATGATCATCTTATTATAAATCATATTTTGTGACATGATTGTAAAAGTGATGATGTGTTTTCCATCACTTATGAAAGCAACATGATCATGTTTTTGGTCTTTTTATTGATAGTTGGGGTATTGGTTTCTATTATTATGTACACTTGACCAAAGAGTGTGTCTTATAAACTCTTGGCAAGTATGGGGATGCTTGGGTCATGATTGGGCATGTAATTTAACATGTAGTTTACAAATATTTCACTGCACTACATGTTTGCAGGGGATTTGGTCATCGGTTCATCCCTTATTGCTCTGAAGTACAAAGGTGAAGGAGAAGGAAGTGTGGCCTATCAGCGCACTAGTTATGCAAATAAGGGAGAAAATCAGATTGCAGATTATGTTCATGCTTTTGGAGGACCAAAAACTCCTTAGTGAGGAGGAATGATCCAGGCGAAGAACTCAGTGATCAAAGACGGCTCAGGGAAGGATCAAAAATCAAATTTCTTGGATTACCATGAAACTAGGGTAAGATTGAAGATCACATCACAAGATTTCCAATGATGCAAATGATACCTCAATCCGACATTGTATCCAAATGTTATGGAAATTCAAAGTTTTGGTCAACTAGGCCTCTTGGCTAAAGTTAGTAGAGAATAAACTAAATTTGGATGCATGTTAAATCTGGTAGAGCTGTTAAATTTGGAAGAAATTAACGAGGCAACAATTTGGCACTTTTTGGTGCACTTGATTTCCGGCAGCTAGAACTCGCGAAATTGTTGCCTACTTAATTTTTACGGTGACCCCAAAATTTCGGCTAATGAATTTTGTCCATATATATATATATATATATATATATATATATATATATATATATATATGTATGTATATATATAATATATATATAATATATATGATATATATATATATATATATATATATATATATGTAGTATATATATATATATATATATATTAATATATATATATATATATATATATATATATATATATATAGATATACATATACATATATATTTGACCAATGACCCAACAAATTAATACTACTAACCATTCTGCTAGAAAGACAAGCATAAAAATTAACGCCAAGTTTTTTTTATTTAAACTCATATTTGTAACAAGGGAACAAGGGCATAGAACCTAATGTAGATGTGGAAACCTGAGTGGGCACAAAAACCGAGGAGTGAAACCCTGATGCAAGGGAATATGCAAGGAATCTAAAATATTCCCTAACAGCCAAATTTGACAGTTTCAGAACGAGATTGACTTTATACTCATTTTACTCATTTTTTTGCAAGGAGAGTAATGGTGAAGACATATTTGTCATTTGAGCAACATATCTTTGGTCAACATGTAGAGAGGAATCTTTGTGGAATCATGAGGAATCTAAAAGATTCCTTAAGGGCCAAATTTCGATAGTTTCATAACTAGTGTGTCTTTATACTCATTTTACTCAGTTTTTTGCAAGGAGCATAGTGGTGAAGATAGAATTCTTACTTGAGCAACATATTTCCAGATAACTAGCAAGAAGGAATCTTTTGGGAATATTTGAGATTCCCCAAGGTCTAGATTTTTACCGAAGAAAAATGGGGTCAATTTTACAGTAAATTTTCACGATTGTTCATATAGAATTCAATGATGCAGTCTGTTTCTTTAACAGAGGTGTGCATTTTCAGGTTATCACTCGAAGTGGAGGTATAAGGTGTCTTTTGTACATGGATGTAATTTTATTTTTGCTAAAGATTATTGAAAGAGCCCTCCCCATATTAAGTAGGGCCCAAAGACATAGTTCACACTGGATGAAATATGTTATCATCCTATTGTGCCTTTGCTTCTCATGGTTATTGTTTATTTCCACTTTGTTTATGCATATGCATCTTATGGTTACATGCTCTTTAAAATGAGATTTTGTATCCATCTTTGAAGTGAAAAGATTCGGATCAAAGATCCACTAGATGGATGTGAAGATAGCATTCCTCATTATAGTTTTTTAGGAGGATATTTATATGGAGAAACTAGAGGGGTTTTAGTAGTTTAACAAAGACACATTTCATACTGAGTAGGGCCCAAAGACATAGTTCACATTGGGTGAAATATGTTATCAGCCTATTGTGCCTTTCCTTCTCATGGTTATTGTTTATTTCTGCTTCGTTTATGTATATGCATCTTATGGTTATATGCTCTTTAAAATGTGATTTTGTATCCATCTTTGTAGTGAAAATATTTGGATCAAAGATCCACTAGATGTATGTGAAGATAACATTCCTCATTATAGTTTTTTAGGAGGATATTTATATGGAGAAACTAGAGGGGTTTGAGCAGTTTAACAAAGACACATGTGTGCAGGCAGGAGAAGCTCTTTATGGGCTGAGGTAAGCTCTAAGAGCATGGTACACTCGTATTGATAACTACCTTCGAGGATTGGGCTTCACTAAGAGTGAGGTAGATCCCAACCTGTACTGCATCATGGTTGGAGTGCTTTTGCTCATTCTAATGTCCTATGTTGAGGACCTTATATTGACTATAGAAGGCAACTTGATCTAGGATTGTAAGGAGGATCTTACAGGGGAGTTTAAGATGAAGGATATTGGGCTTATGCATGATTTCTTTGGCTTGGACGTTTCATAGGATGATGGTGAGATATTCATGGGATTGGGGGAGTAGACTACATAGATTTTCAAGAGATTTCATATGCAGGATTGCAGAACCATGCCCATGACTCTAGCCACAAAATGGAGGAAGGTAGGTGCTAGTAGTAAAAGTGAGTGGATACTACAATATACAAGAAGCTCATCGGGTCGTTTATGTACGTGGTCAACATATGACCTGATATTCATTTTGTAGTCCACCAACTGAGTTAGTTCATGTTGGAACTAACCAAGGTTCACTGGGTTTCTATGAAGCATGTTTTCAGGTATTTCAGAGGAACACTAGATTATAGATTATGGTACAAAAAGGTTTATGAATGGAGGCTTGAGCACTTCACAGATGTATATTGGGAAAGGAACTCCACATATTGGAAGAGTACTTCAAGTGGCATATTTAACATTGGGTCAACAATTCTTTCTTGGTACATTAGGAAGCAAAGATCAGGTGCACTCAACTCAATAGAGGTTGAGTACATGGGTCCCAATTTAATAGCATATGAGGCCATTTGGATGAGGAAGTTATGAGACTTTTCATACAAATGATGGAGCCCGCTATGATACATTGTGATAATCAAATTTACATCAAACTCTTTAAGAACCCAATGTTTCATGATCGCTCAAAGCATAACGATATCATGTATCATCATCTTAGAGATTGTGTGTAGAAATGAATAGTGAAACTATTGTAGATTCCAATAGAGGAGCAGACAATAGATATCTTAACCAAGGAATTGGTGAGAAGTAGTTTTGCTCATTTCAGATATAAGTTGGGAGTTGTGCAAAATCCCTTCCTTGCTAAGAGAAAATGTTGAAAATAATACAGAGAAAGGTTTGTTGACTTGTGCCTTGTTCAAGAATACCTCACAATTAATATTCCTTATCATGCATGAGTTATTATAAATTAGGATGAGTTCATGAAGCAGTTTAACTCATGCATAAAATTGGAAGCTTAGTTTGTTTGTCTCCTAATTATGCAAGTTAGATTTTGGAAAGGACAAATGATAAGTCTCAATTTTTATTGGTGGCTAGGATGAGTTACAAGTCAATTAGAATCAGTTAAATTGGAAATCACAAGAATAAGTTCCAAAAATAAACTTAACAAATTTAGATGAGTCGAATTTCTTATAAGGAGTTTCAAAGGCACAACTGTAACCAATTTGTTGAGAACAAGTTTTTGTGTGTGATCTAGTTGCTAGGAAGAGCATATAAGGAGAGGCCTATATGTAGCCTTTTGATAGAGAGAATTATTGCTATTATACATTAGAAATTAGGTGAAATTCCTAGGAAATAGGAACCCCTGATGCGTTAGGAAATATGGGGAGATTTCCAAGATCAATGCAAAGAAATAGGGGCTAACAACACAAGAATTCATGAGTTGGAACAAAGTTTCTTACAAGCAGGTTTTATCTATGAATTAGTACTAAGTATAATGAGTTCTCTAGTGAAGCATATTTCCTTGTAATAAATTATATCTTCTCAAACTTAGTCCATAAAATTTCTATAACTAGTAGACAGATTTCTCAATTCGGTTCCCTAGAAAATATTATCTTCCTTAGTATCATGTGATTGTGTTTATTTCTGTTTATATTTCACTACAAATTAGTAGAGAAGTTCTTTTTCTTGGTGTTACACATTAGTTTCAAATTTTTCCATACAACTAGTAGCAAAATTTAAAGGAAATTCTACAGAGTGAGATTCATACTTTTTAAAATATAATGGTGATCTACATAGCCAACTCCAAGTTAGTATTCTCTCCTCAATTTGAATAAATTCTAATTGTGGTAGATGAATATTATTTTTGTTGATCACAACAAATAACTGTAAGAATTCAAGACAAAAGATAATGTGACATTCCAAATGTACTCTTGCATTGTATGGATTATCTATTTCTCAACACCTGCAGACACAAGGTCTTCAACTACAACTAGGATATTCTTATTAATACCATTTCCCACAATCTTGGATAAAGACGTTGGGTATATCATGCACACAAGACAAATTTGGAACCTCCCAGTACAAACTTTTAGGAAAATATTTGAAATGCAAGTGAAATAGAGATATCTTTTGAGCAGACACATTCTCATATTTCTTTGTTAGCAATATCCTCTTCTAATTTAAAGGTTCAATTACTAGAAGTAGAAATATTTGTCCATAAATCTTATATGGATCATTCAATCAATTATTCCATCTAGTGCTATTAAATTTGGATGTCTGCAATCATACTTGGAGATAATAACTATAATATTGTTGTCTAGTCAATGACATTCAGGCCTATTTTATGATGGAATTGTTATACTTTGGAACTCGGGATGTGGTTCCAATTTTTTTCATGTCATATGTAGTCACAACATATCAAAACCCACACTTAGTATGAATCATAAATGGATCAATTTACCCTAAGAATCAAAATTCATAAGTGGGAAATACGTACTTCTTAAGTTACAGTGGGGACATGTATGCCTAGAGGCTAATAAGTATGGAGTTACATTTTGGCATTGCACTCTGCTAGCTCCAATCAAATGAAAAAAAATTCTATAGCAGTTTAGGCCATAATGTGGTGGTAATTACAACACGGATACTTTTATAATTGTAAGCCATAGATGGAGATTTTGAGGCAAAGTTCAATTAAAATATTAGGATGAGCTGAGGCATGCATGCATTCCCTCCTTCAGATCTGTGTCATCTACCTAAAACTGGAAAAATCCCCTGAACCATGTGCACCCTAGATAATTATAAAATGCATACAAACTAAAGTGAATTTGACTTGAACTAAAAACCAGACCGCAATCTGTTCGAACTAAAGATTGGCACATGTATGTATGCATATGGTCTCCTAACTCACCCATATATAACAAAAAATTCCCTCCCAAAGAAACTATTAATGTGGTAGGCTACATAAATCATCAACTTTATGCTCACATCTTGAAGTGTAGATCTAATGTAACTACTACGCCAAGAGAATGAAAGAAAAACTACCAAGCAACAAAGTAAAACTATAATAGTATATGTTCCAACTATAAAGCTATCGTAATAGCATTGCTGACTATGTGCCTAGCCATAAGATGTATACTATGGACACCACAAGAGATTCTTACCTTGGAAATTGCAACCTATCTACTTGCACATATTGTTCACAATATTATTGATAAAGTAACTTGGCAAGGCTTCATATATCCTATTATTCTCTTCTCTAACATCCATAACTAGAATTATATGTGTAGGTTAATAGGATATGTTGTGTAGGTTAAGATGGTTTTCAAGAAGGTACCAAGTTTCAAACATCCACAATGTTTTTTAAGAATTCTTGAGCCATAAAAAGTAATGAAAGTCATGGGGTGGGGAAAATTCAAATGTCATAGCAACAAACTTCTTATGGAATAATAGATATAGTGTGATCATGAGATAGGCATTTTAACATGAATATTGATTATAAAATTCATACTAAGGACCTTTTAGGGGAAGCAAAACGGAAGATTGTCAATGAAGGCCCCAACCGTAATGTTGTAGAAATTATAAATGACAATATCGGATAATTTTGTTTTTTTATCGAGTATGAGAGGTATTAACTATGGGATGCACCATTACAAGTTTAGTTATTCATTGATCCATGCAATAACTATCCTTAAATGACTCATATAAACTTATTGAAAATTTATTATTCGAAAATGTTTGATCATGTACCATTATTCTACATGCATCACAACTTTTAAGTTCTCAAAAGAAAATATACCATAAATTCATAGTGTAGCTAACTATAGATGATATTGGGTTATAGGGTGTAGATAGATTTACATCCATTTTTACTATCTATTGTAATAAATTCATCAAGTTTTAAGTGATATCCCAACACTCACAGTGAGCTACGATGGTAATAATCTAATAGATAAAAGTTATACTAGAAATAAAGATTCCATTGGAGTAGAAAGATTAATGATATTCATTTGATGCCTACACCATCAAGCAACAAATAGGAAAAGCACGTTGGCAGAAACAATTGTTTGAAATTCTAATTTCTTCGAATAAAAGACTACAATAGACCTTCAACATGTCCATTATACTTATCAATTTTGCTTCTATCTTAAGCATTCCTTAGATAAAAATATAGTATAATTGATTTAATATTAAAAGGATATTAAACCCGGTTCAAAACCCATAAAGAATTACCCAAAAACATAAATACAAATCAAATAACACACATTAATCAATGCTTAATCTCGATCTACAATTAAATTGTCAATAGATCTGCAAAGACAAATATGGAAGTATAATTTTCATCAAGAACATTGCAATACCCCTAAGGAACTACCATATGACTTGTTTATTTATTTTAAAAAAATATTAAGGAAAGTTTATGACATGAATATTTTGTTTCAAAATAAGATATTTCATTTTAGGAAAAATGAAAATTATGAAATTTGAATTAAGTCACTAATTCTCCTGGTAAAAGAAACAAGTGGCCAACAAATGAGATTAATACTAATTGTCGGGGAACAATTGGAGTCAGTTATGCCATGAGAGGTGGATATGTAAAACAAAAAAAGATTCTCTCCTTCTTTTTGGAAAAAAGAAAGGGTTTTTGGGAGAGAAAGAGAAGTCTTAATAAGATAGCTATATAGACCACTTTGAAGAATGGCCAGAGAAAAATTGCCATATTGTGGAATCTATAAGAGCTCATGATCTATGGGAGATAAGGATGAATATAAACCTTAATGTTAGTGGGACATAAATGCTTTGTTCATTTGGCATATCAGTGACAAAATCCAACCACGGGATGAGATTCCTCTTTTCGAGAGGACCAATTTTGACTATTGAAGTGCTCAATTGGACAAGGGAAAGAGTATTTTTGAATTAAGCCCCACATGTGCATATTTGATCTGGTTAGTCCAAAAGATAAATTAGGCACCCATGGATGGCTATAAATACAAGTCAAGTAACCCCCATCTAGAATTCATCCTCAAGCATTCTTCTATTCTTGTTTCTTTGGTTTGCCTTGCATATATTTGAAATGGTTTGTGGAATTTCACTCACACAGGTCCTAGATTATAGGATCTAAAGCTCACACATCTCTAGGGTTTTTGCGTCATAACCATAGACTTTTCATAGGAAATTTTCAGTTGCAAACACATGCAGGGAAACTCATCTGTGCGGCTGAAGCCTTTCAGATGCATGCACATCACATCATCTTTGTGGTTGTGAACTATGGTTTGGTTTTATTAGTTGATTGCAAATTTTTCTTGTTGATCATAGGGTTCAGAAGTTAACCGCAGAAAGTGACAATTGATCGAAAAATTCTGAAGGAGGGTTTTGGTTATTTGTTGGGTGTGGAGCCTGATTATCTTCTATATTCAAAAGTACCGCCACATTGGACCCCAGTTCAAAATGGGGGCGGCAACGCCGCCCGTAAAATATTCGCTGCACGGGGGGTCCAGGGGGGAGCGGCGCCCCCGAAGCTAAAAACAACTGTAAAATTGCCTTGTAAAAGTATAGTAATTTCTAGTCAATCTGGGTCATTCATTAGGCGAATGATCTGACGGTAGAACTTATGTTTAGTTTAGGGGCTTTTTCCCTAGAAGGCAACCCCTCTCTTTGTATGAGGGCATTGTATTTGAGGCTGTGAGATAGATGTGTATTCAGTGTGAGCGAGAAACAGAGAGGTGACACTGTGAGAGAAGACAGAGGATATTACAGCGGATTTGCTGTAGGTTGTGTCTCTTCATTTTGCTGGATAATAGAAAGGAAGGACTGGCTGTTCGGGGTGGACGTAGCCCAAACTGGGTGAACCACGTATGTCTGTGTCTCTCTTGTTTTATGCATTTTCTATGTTTATATTTCTGCATTATTTCATGTGTTCCATTGCTCCGTAATATATAATTTTCTAACATTTACAAATCATTCTAGACTGAATTATTTGGCTAATAAGACTGTCTTAGGAGGAAAGATTTGTAGGTGGTTATTGTTATTCTAGGAATATGACTTTGAAATCATTGTTAAACCAGGGAGACTGAATGCAAGACCTGACCATCTGTCAAGACTAGAAATAGGGGAAGAACCAACCAGGATAGAGGATAATCTCCT
This sequence comes from Pinus taeda, assembly GCA_000404065.3. Lineage (NCBI taxonomy): Eukaryota > Viridiplantae > Streptophyta > Pinopsida > Pinales > Pinaceae > Pinus > Pinus taeda. The sequence goes on along the minus strand of APFE030609534.1, from coordinate 51,080 downwards.
TGATGCCTAGTTATTTGAAATCAAACTTTCAAATGACCATTTCATAGATATTGTGTAGTTTTTTACCATAAGAAGGGCTCCTTCAAAGTATACTACGCAGAAAAAGAAAGAAAAAGTGGTTAATGAAGTTGACTTTTCATTAATAGTAGGACAATTATATAAGTTGGGACCAGATTGGATACTACGTAGATGTGTTCTTAAACATGAAAGACAGATGATTCTAGTAGAGGCTGATGGGAGCACAACTAGTGGACACTATGCAGGAAAATTTATTGTTCAAAAGATTTTGAGAGCAGTATTGTGGTGGCCTAAATTACATAAAGATGCGAAGGAGTACTATCGAGCATATGTTGTGTGTCAAATAATATATAATAATTCCAGAAAAGATGAGATGCCATTGGTACCACAAGTTACATTGCAAGCCTTTGATAAGTGGGTCATTGATTTTTTTCGACCAATCAATCCACCTAGAAAGAGGACCAGTGCAAGGTACATAATTAAAATGACTCATTACTTGACAAGATGGGCCAAAGCACAACTAGTAAGGGACTGTAGCATAGAGACTGTTGCGACGTTTATTTTTGACTATATATTGTGTAGATTTGGATGTCCAAATATTTTGATGAGTGACAAAGGTTCACACTTCCTAAATAAGATCATTGAAGCATTGACTGAGGATTTTTCAAGTTCATCATAAGAAGAGTACCCCTTGTCATCCTCGAGCTAATGGAATAGTAGAAGAATTTAATAAGGTTTTGGAGAATGCACTTACTAAGGTATGGAATGTGAACAAAGATGAATGAAACCTTAGAATTCCAGCAGTATTATGGGCTTATAGGATCACATGTAAAAATTTGACAGTTCAGACACCCTTCAGGTTAGTTTAAGGGCAAGAAGTCATGATTCCCATGGAGTACATCATGCCTAGCTTGAGGATTGCAGCTTTTACAAATATGGCAAACCCTGGTATAATGGAGGAAATAAGGTCACAGTTTCTTGCTTTGGAGGAAGATAGATTTATAGCAGGACTCCATCAACAATTAGAGAAAGCAAGAGAAAAGTCTTGGCATGACATACATGTTAAAAAAAATAAGTGATAGGTAGGATACTTGTTCTCCTTTGTGACAATAAGTTTGTAAAATTTCTAGGAAAATTCAAGATGCATTGGTTGGGCCCATACATTATCAAGCATATTATTGATGGAGGCACAGTTCAATTAGCAATGTTAAATGAGAATTGGTTCAAGGAAGAGTAAGTGGTTGTAGGTTGAAGTTGTATAAGGACAAACCTACCCCTACAACTTCGCTCTAAAGAAAGGAGAAGAGTCTTAATGCCACATGCAGTTGAAAGTGGGCACTCGACTATAAATTACTGTGCAGAGAGATTCAACATAGGAGTCTCTAGATTATGTCAAAGTTTGTAGGAGTATCGACATAAGAAGGTTTGCTTCGTTACAATATGGGATGCGTTGAAGTTCACGAGAAAAATATGACTCTTAGAAAGGAAAGTTGTTGTTGAAACACGTAGAAAGATGCATTTAGGAGAACAATTTGGATGGATCTAGTGATAGATATCAAATTAATGAGCACAATATGAGCTAATGATGGGGTTAGAAATTCATATTTTCTATAAAAATCCACTTTCCACCCAGATTTGGAACTTTTCTATCCTAAGAGTTTGAATGTTGCTATTGTGAAGAAGTTGCAAAATTTTTGCATGGATGCCCTGATGCTTGAAGAATTTATTTGTATATTTAGTGAGAAGGGCTTAGCTGGAGTCATGGAAGCAACATCAGCTGATATGCCTGCAATACCATCACCACATACAATAGCATCATCATGCACACAACAAATATCCCTGCGAAATAAAATGACCAGAGAGCAGAGAATGAGGAATAAAAAAGAAAATATACCCGTTGAACCTCAGAATCAGCCTGAATAGGAGAGAGATAGTGAGGAATAAGTAGATCAAGTTGAAATGGAAATGAATGGTGTAGTGTTTTCGTCACCTCTCCCACCACATATTCCACCAAGAAAACTAGATGCAAAACCAATGAAAGAATCAAAGGATGTGGAGTATGGCACCTTTAGACCTTTATTTCCCGAGTGAGTGTGATTTACTGGAGAAACTCTTGGGAAGATTCTGCAACTACAGTTCGTGGAGTATGATTTCAATGATAGAATGAAATATATACAGTTCACACTAGACAAATACTTAAGACAAGTACACTACTATGAGAGTGGCGTGACAAAGTTAGGGCCACAATAGTGGGCAGTTAGATTGGCATAGCCAGGCTTGATGAATATGTTGAATGTTCCACACTTTGATAGAAGTCCAGGAAGAAAAGCTTGTGTGAGACAACTACTCGTGCTAGTCTACGATGGATTCCTATGGATGGGGAAGAGGATCCCTATCGATCCAATGCTAATATGGAGAATCACAAGAATACCTTATCAACGGTTGAACGCCATAGAAGAGTTTGTTGGGAAAGATCTAGATAGAGCCATAGCAGTAAACATGAATAACAAGTTTGGACCAAAAAAAGGGAAGCGAGGTTATGATATCAACTTGATCAATGACCATGGAATTCAATTTACACCACATATATTGGTTGGAAAAATCATGAGGAGGTGTTAGACTAATGAAGACCTTGCACCGGTGGTTTCATTAGATGCATAGTGCGTAATGGGGTTCAGTACAACTAGGCCACATATATTTTCCAAGAGCTTTTGGATGCCTATTGTGAGGCTTAGGAGAAAGGTACTCTATTTCACTACACAAGGTTAATTTTGATAATTCTGATGCTTGCATGGGGAGAGAAGAAATATTCGTAGTTCCCTCCAATACCCTCGGATGTTTGTGAAGTCACATGATATGCCTCATTGTGGTACACCACTAAATCGATGCGAACATAGGATAACATAATGTTTTTTGTTTTATATCATATGGACTTACACATGTTGGTGAACCAAAAAGTTTAATGCTAACTTCCACAGAATTTACATATAGGCTCACAGGGACACAAACAAGAGATGGCATCCCTTACCATATTTAGTGACAAAAGATGATTTCCTAGCACAGATACAACAGTGGCCAACATAGTGGATCACTGCACTCAAGACACAGAGAGAGGATACTTTTTCATAGGAGGACGTGATAGATCATGGGGAAGTGAGTGGGAAGGATAAGGATGAGCAAGAATCAAAAAAAGAGGAGAAATATGAGGAGGGTCACCAGGATCCTCCCGAAGGTGATGAGTAGAACAAAGAGTATGAAAATATGAAGATATACCATGATGTCATAGATAAGAGGGAGGCACACACTGAAGCTACCACAAGAAGTAAAAAGAAAGACAAGAAAGACAAGAAAAATGACATAATTTCAGTGGTCCTCACTGATGGGGACTTGGACCAAATTGGAGACAAGATTCAGGAAGCAACAGTAGAATCATGTAACAAATTAGTAGATAGCTATGCCACACTTCTAATAGGTGTTGTGGAGAACATTATATAATTGAAGATATTTGCACAGATGGTCAAACAACCATTGCAAGTAGAGGAGAAGCTTGGAGAGGAAAGACCAATAGAGCCCACATTTGTAGCATGAATATCACCAATAACTATTGGAACCATACAGTTTGAGTCTGCTAAAGTATAGCAGCAGGCCAAAGAGTGAAGGTATGTGAATATGAACATCGCAGCAGTACCACTTTAGAGATTACAAAGTTACATCTAGAGATCATAGATGAGTTCAAGTTGCATGAACAACACACTTCATAGTTAAAAATTTAGGTAGAGAGACAGCAAGCTTCACTGCAGTAGAAGCTCGATCAGGAAATCTAGTAGAGGGATTGGGAAGTACAACAACAACAACAACAGCTGAATGAGGTGGTCGAAGCAACATGCTGCAAGATTCTGGATATTGATGTCAAAGAAGAAGAACCAATGGAGGACAAGGTGAGAAGCTTAGCCTTGCAGTAAAAGGATATAAGGATAAGGTTGTGGATGTCCAATTCACATAAGAGATGAAGATCAACAAGCTACAAACGAAGCTACAACCAACCACACCACAGGAAGTCTGACAGCAGAGGGAGGTCGACATGAAGGTTCAATGCTCGACATCTTCGCAGCAGTGGTAGATTTTGGGAAGCTATTGGATGAGATCTTACAAATTTGGACTTCACCATAGGAAGATCCAAATGCACTGAAGCTACAAGAGGATACTCAACAAAAGCAACAACATCTGAAGGATATTTTGGAAACTGTGAGAACCTTACCAATCTCATGGAAGTTCGCAAAGGTTAATAATGGAAATTCCCTCCAAAAGAAGATAAAGGAGTTGATTAAGGAAGAGTGGGCTCTGATAGAGAGAAATCAGCCATTGCAGGATGAGGCTCTCCAACTGTCCCAAGTAGTGGATGAGAAGCTTCAACAGATTATAGAGATAGAGAGAAAGAAGTGATGCAGAAGGGTACATAACCTGCGATAGAAGCACTGCTAGAGGAAGTGTGCAATGAAGAGAAATAGGTCACAAACATTCTGTAGCACTTCAATAGTGCGTAAAACAACATTGCATTGAATATCATAAGCAGATCGGCTCAGTGAGTCAGGATCAGTCACATGTGAGGGTTGGAGGCCTATTGGGCGCAACCCAACTTGGCCTAAATTTTGGAAAAGACTATGTATTTTGAGGGGTAGAGCATGTAGTGGAGCATGGAGTGGAGTGCAAAGTGGACCATGCATTGGACCATGTTGAATATACCACGTGGTGTCCTAAGGGATTCCAGGTGGGTAGAAGCCCCTCTTTTCTATAAAAGTGAGATTTTGTATGTGATCAATGGTTTTGGGACCATAGTTTCTTGTTTTAGGGAGTCCACTGTATTTGGACCATGGTATTTTGATGATCTAACCCTACAATGTAATAGTATATATAGGGTAAAATAATAAGAAGAGATATAAATCAAATCAAATCAAATTGATCTAGATTAGTGTTATGGGAAAATTATTGTGATTTGTAATTTGGTAGAAAAGGCGAGGCTCTTCAGCAAAGTGCATCGAGACCTAAGTCTGTAGCTAAGTGTGTAGACAACCTACAACTTAGTGCTCAGGCCAAGAACTGTTTGTAGTTCAAAATTGTTTTATATTAAGCAACAATTATTGTGGACATATCCCTACACTAGGGTGAACCATGGTAAATTGGTGTTTTGATGTGTATATTTTCTTATTATCTATTGTACAGTAGCATTTATTACAATTGCATTTTACTTCAACACAGTGATGGTTTTATATGGCATTTTTAAGTGATTAATCTAATGCAGCGAAGTGATTTATAAATGTTAAGAATAAGATAACATAATAATACCAAATCTCCTAATCCTTCAAGGTTGCAGAAACCTGTTTCTACATCCTCCCATAGTAACTTTAGGTGAGACTCCAATCTCCTTGTAGGTCGTTGCCCGAAGGGCCAATGATGGAGGGTTTTTTTGGTGCATAGTATAGATTGAACATGTATTAGCCCAAACCAAGCCAACAGATAGTGAAATCACTTCATTTTCGACATGTATTTCTTCTTACCTCCCTAACAAGAATATGAATTGGAATGTGATAACTTCCTCTTCCCTTTTTTTGCCTTACCATCTAATGCACAATTTTCCTCATCATCATGGTTTAATGAGAATTCGTCTTTGGTGTTCCACCAAATCTCTTACTGTCCCAAGTTGGACCACAATCACTCCCATTATGGTAGCTTCTCCCTCCCATTAACTAATTCCTGGTAGCAATGACAGATCTTCGGATGTCGTAAAAGTGTTAGGCTCACCAAATCATCTTCGACAATAGTAATCCTAACACTTCCAACCTCATCCTGACAATAGGTGACCTCGGTTAAGTACTTTAGAATTGAGTCAGCCTTCTCCATCTTGATCTTTCTGAGCTTTTCCTTTAGTGCCAGCTTCCTGTGGTCACTGCTATTTTGAAACAAGTATGTCAATTCCTTCTACATTGAAAATGGAGTTTCCATGCCATGGAGATTTGAGACAATATGATCTCGAACTCCTTCTAGGATAATCATTCTCACCTTTTGTATTGGCATTATGACACAAATGTTGTCCTTTATGGCAACTCACTCATATGACAAATCACAGTTCGAACTCACAAAATGAAGAAAGAGAGTTATACGCTGGTTCCCCATTGACCCAGCCACGTGTACACGTGGGCTAGGAGACCAAAAGGAGTGTATAGCATAAACACACACTTTCATAGAAGGAAAGGCACGTTCATGTTGGAAAACTAAGTTTTGGTCCATGGTATTTGGTTCATGGTATTTTGATCCATGGTATTGGTCCAAGATATCTAGTCCAGAGTGTTAACCACATGTATTTTCTCTAAGGTATTGGTCCTAAGTGGTTTTGGTCCATGGTATTGATTAAGGCCTAAGGCTATAAAAGGAGGAGAATATCATTAGGAAAATGTACTCAAGTATTGAATATCTAATGAAGAGCAAGATCTAGTATACAGGTTATTGGGTTATGGTGCATAGCTGGTTCTCAACCAAGGATGAACCTTAGCTCTTGATGAAGGATACGTTATAATGATGGGTCAAGATCTTAAGGCTTGAAGTGAAGTATCTTTGTGTGGTTTCGATCATTTACTTGAATAACTAGTGCATGTTGTACTCTGTAAATATGATGATATGGGTATAACTAAAGTCTGGAATTGTTGTAAAGTTTAAATCATCATTTACAGGTCTATATGGAAGTTCACCTTAGAAAATGCCCGTATATACATTGGTTTTGCATATCAAAGAAGTGTATACATTTTAAATTTGATTGTAGATCTATACACAACTTCACCTTGAGAATAGAGTGTATGCACATAGGTTCGACACATGGAAGTAGCATATACCTCATAAAATATGTTTTAGATGCTTTTGTTTGGTGTTGTAGTGTTCTTGGTTCTGGCAGGGGTTCTGGTTATTGTATTCTAGTTAATGTATTCTCGTTACAACATTCTGGATCACTACACTAGAGACACAGAGAGAGGATACTTTTTCATAGGAGGACGCGACAGAGCATGGGGAAGTGAGTGGGAAGGATAAGGATGAACAAGAATCAGAACAAGAGGAGAAATATGAGGAGGGTCACTAGGATCCTCCCAAAGGTGATAAGTAGAACAAAGAGTCCGAAAATATGAAGATATACCATGATGTCATAGATAAGAGGGAGGCACACACCAAAGCTACCACAAGAAGTAAAAAGAAAGAGAAGAAAGACAAGAAAAATGACATAATTTCAGTGGTCCTCACTGATGGGGATTTAGACCAAATTGGGGATAAGATTTAGGAAGCAATAGTAGAATCATGTAACAAATTAGTAGATAGCTATGCCACACTTCTAATAGGTGTTGTGGAGTGCATTATATAATTGAAGATATTGGCACAGATAGTCAGACAACCATTGCAGGTAGAGGAGAAGCTTGGAGAGGAAAGACCAATAGAGCCCACAATTGTAGCATGAATAACACCAATAACTATTGGAACCATACAGTTTGACTTTGCTAAAGTATAGCAGTAGGCCAAAGAGTGAAGGTATGTGAACATGAACATCACAGCAGTACCACTTCAGAGATTACAAAAGTTGCATCTAGAGATCATAGATGAGTTGAAGTTGTGTGAACAACACACTTCATAGTTAAAAATTTAGGTAGAGAGAGAGCGAGCTTCATTGCAGTAGAAGCTCGATCTGGTAATCTAGTAGAGGGATTAGGAAGTACAACAACAACAACAACTAAATGAGGTGGTCAAAGCAACATGCTGCAAGATTCTAGATATTGATGTCCGAGAAGAAGAACCAGTGGAGGACAAGGTGAAGCTTAGCCTTGCAGTAAAAGGATATAAGGATAAGGTTATGGATGTACAATTCACATAAGAGACGAAGATCAACAAGCTACAAACGAAGCTACAACCAACCACACCACAGGAAGTTTGACAGCAGAGGGAGGTCGATATGAAGGTGCAATGCTCGACATCTTCACGGTAGTGGTAGATTTTGGGAGTCTATTTGATGAGATCTTACAAATTTGGACTTCACCACAGGAAGATCCAAATGCACTGAAGCTACAAGAGGATATTCAACAAAAGAAACAACATCTAAAGGATATTTTGGAAACTGTGAGAACCTTACCAATCTCATGGAAGTTCGCAAAGGTCAATGATGGAAATTCCCTCCAAAAGAAGATAAAGGAGTTGAATAAGGAAGAGTGGGCTCTGATAGAGAGAAATCATCCATCGCAGGATGAGGCTCTCCAACTATCCCAATAGTGGATGAGAAGCTTCAAGAGCTTATAGAGATAGAGAGAAAGAAGTGATGCAGAAGGGTACATAACCTGCGATAGAAGCATTGTTAGAGGAAGTGTGCAACGAAGATAAATGGGTCACAGACATTCTGTAGCAGTTCAATAGTGCCTGAAACAACATTGCATTGAATACCATAAGAACATAGACTGAGTGAGTCAGGACGAGTCACATGTGAGAGTTGGAGGCCTATTGGGCGCAACCCAACTTGGCCTAAATTTTGGCAAAGACTCTGTATTTTGAGGGGCGGAGCACATAGTGGAGCATGGAGTGGAGCGCAAAGTGGACCATGCATTGGACCATGTTGAATATACCACACGGTGTCATAAGGGATTCCAGGTGGGTCAAAGCCCCTCTTTTTTGTAAAAGTGAGATTTTGTATGTGATCATTGGTTTTGGGACCATAGTTTCTTGTTTTAGGGAGTCCATTGTATTTGGACCATGGTATTTTGATGATCTAACCCTACAATGTAATAGTATATACAGGGTAAAATAATAAGAAGAGATATAAATCAAATCAAATCAAATTGATCCAGATTAATGTTATGGGAAAATTATTGTGATTTGTAATTTGGTAGAGAAGGTGAGGCTCTTCAGGGAAGTGCATCGAGACCTAAGTCTGTAGCTAAGTGTGTAGACAACCTACAACTTAGTGCTCAGGCCAAGAAGTGTTTGTTGTTCAAACATTTTTTATATTAAGCAACAATTATTGTGGACATATCCCTACACTAGGGTGAACCACGGTAAATTGGTGTTTTGATGTGTATATTTTTTATTATCTCCTGTATAGTAGCATTTATTACAATTGCATTTTACTTCAACGCAGCGATGGTTTTCTATGGAATTTTTAAGTGATTAATCTAATGCAGTGAAGTGATTTATAAATGATAAGAATAAGATAACATAATAATACCACATCTCCTAATCCTTCAAGGCTGTAGAAACCTGTTTCTACATCCTCCCATAGTAACTTTAGGTGAGACTCCAATCTGCTTGTAGGTCATTATCGGAAGGGCCAATGATTGAGGGTTTTTTTGGTGCACAGTATAGATTGAACATGGATCAGCCCAAACCAAGCCAACAGATAGTGAACTCACTTAATTTTCGACATGTATTTCTTCTTACCTCCCTAACAAGATTATGAATTGGAATGTGATAACTTCCTCTTCCCTTTCTTTTCCTTACCATCTAATGCACAATTTTCCTCATCATCATGGTTTAATGAGAATTCGTCTTTGGTGTTCCACCAAATCTCTTCCTGTCCCTAGTCAGACCACAATCACTCCCATTATGGTAGCCTCTCCCTCCCATTAACAAATTCCTGGTAGCAATGACAGATCTTCAGATGTCGTAAAAGTGTTAGGCTCACTAGATCATCTTCTGCAATAGTAATCCTAACACTTCCAACCTCATCCTGACAATAGGTAACCTTAGTTAAGTACTTTAGAATTGAATCACCCTTCTCCATATTGATCTTTCTGAGCTTTTCCTTTAGTGCCAGCTTCCTTTGGTCACTTCTATTTTGAAACAAGTATGTCAATTCCTTCTACATTGAAAATGGAGTTTCATTGCCATGGAGATTCGAGACAATATGATCTCGAACTCCTTCTAGGATAATCCTTCTCACCTCTTCTATTGGAATTATGACACAAATGTTGTCCTTGATGGCAACTCACTCATATGACAGATCATAGTTTGAACTCACAGAATGAAGAAAGAGAGCTATACGCTAGTTCCCCATTAACCCAACCACGTGTACACGCGGGCTAGTAGACCAAAAGGAGCGTATAGCATAAACACACACTTTCATAGAAGGAAAGGCACGTACATGTTGGAAAACTAAGTTTTCATCCATGGTATTTTGATCCATGGTATTGGTCCAAGATATCTGGTCCAAACTATTGACCCCGAGTATTTGGTCTAAGGTATTCGTCCTAAGTGGTTTTGGTCCATGGTATTGAGTAAGGCCTAAGGCTATAAAAGGAGGAGAATATCATTAGGAAAATGTACTCAAGTATTGAATATCTAATGAAGAGAAAGAACTAGTATACAGGTTATTGGGTTATGGTGCATAGCTAGTTCTGAACCAAGGATGAACCTTAGTTCTTGATGAAGGATACATTCTAATGATGGGTCAAGATCTCAAGGCTTGAAGTGAAGTATATTGTGTGGTTTTGATCATTTATCGGAATAACTAGCACACGTTGTACTCTGTAAATATGATGATCTAGGTATAACTAATGTCTGGAATTGTTGTAAAGTTTAAATCATCATTTACAGGTCTATACGCAGGTTCACTTTAGAAAAGGCATGTATACACATTGGTTTTGCATATCAAAGAAGTGTATGCATTTTAAATTTGATTTGCAGATATATACGCAAGTTCACCTTGAGAAAAGAGTGTATGAACGCACGTTAGACACATGGAAGTAGCATATACCTCATAAAATATGTTTTAGTTGCTTTTGTTTGGTGTTGTAGTGTTCTGGGTTCTGGCTTGGGTTCTGGTTACTATATTATAGTTACTATATTCTGGTTACAACATTCTAAAAATTGATTGATTGATTCAGTTGTGGTTGGTGCAAAGGAGATTGGTTGATGCAGATATATTTGATGTTTGAATGATGTTATTGATGGATCCAGTCTGAAAATTTATGAAACATGGTCCCTGGAAGAAAAGAGAAGGCTGTAGCCTTCTCTAGGTAGAAGCCTACGTACTGGTATAAGACTGCACCAGTACAAAAATTGTAAAAATAAGTTTCTTTTTAAAAGGAAGATATAGACAATTGTAGCAGGTGGTTTTCACCCACATTGGGTTTCCAACTTATATCTTGTGTTCATGTGTGTGATCGACTATTCTTCTTTTTACTGCACCTGGTTACTATTTATATTATTCTAATGCACTAATTAAAGATCAACATATGATGAATTAACTGAATCATAAGTTCATAGGATATATGCTAGTTGCCTTAAATATAGTTGTGTATACGTGTGGATTCCCTTAACTAAAGTACCATATATGAATCTGATTATGGAAATGAAAAATAATTGACTTGCTAATACTGATGCACCCCCCCTCTCAGTATTATTTCCAACAATTGGTATTAGAGCAGGTCATTTAGAAGAAGCTTGGTAGCTTGAAGGAAGATCCATCATCATGAGTAATCAAGAAAGTGTGGGACCCATCATAACACCAATCTTTGATGGAAGCAAGTTCGTTTATTAGAAGGTAAGAACCATAGCCTATCTTCAATCTCTTGGAATAGATGTCTAGGAGATCATGGAAGGAGGATATACATTTCCATCAGCAATTCCTACATATGCAGTAGGTAAAAAGCAATATGAAACCAATGCCAACACTGTCAATACACTATTGGGAAGTTTGTCACAATCAGAATTTGTCAAAGTTATGTAGCTCAAATATGCCAAAGAAATATGGGACAAAATCATTCTAAGCTATGAAGGAGACTCTCAGGTAAAATGTGCAAAACTGCAAACTCTCATAATTGAATATGAAACTATCAAAATGCACAATGATGAAAGTATAGCTAGTTACTTCTTATGTATAGATGAGATTGTTAATTGCATGAAGAATTTGGGTGAAGAGATAAAAGAAGTTACTTTAGTTGAAAAGGTTTTAAGATCCTTGTCTTCTAAGTTTGAATCAAAAGTATCTACCATAGAAGAAAAGTAGGATCTTCAGACTATTACTATGACATAGCTGCATGAAATCTTAACTACTTTTGAGATGAGAAAATGAGGTCCATCAGATATGATATAATCCACATTTAAATCTTCAAAAAGAGAATAACTCGATGAATCAGGACATATTTCAAAAGGAGTGGAAGAAGTAAACTTTGTCAAGTCGAACCTTAAATGGGGTTCCAGAAGATTCAGAGGTAACCTACCTTTCAAATGTTTTGCTTGTGGAAGAGTCAATCATTGTGCTGCCAAATTTCCTCACAAAGATAAGCTTGATAAAGGTAAGGAATCAGAAAAATGGAATATAAAACAAAGTGTATGTAAGAAGAGCTACTATATGCATGAAGATAGTGATTGTTTATCAATTAGTGATGAAGATGAAAATAGTAATGAATATATACTTCTGATGGCTTTTGAAGATGATGATTTCTTGGATGCTTTAGATGAATATGACCTTTATGAAGAAATATATAAGCTTAAAATCTATTTAGAAGAAAAGAATATAATTATAGATGCTTTGACATTCCAACTTGCCGAAAGAGAAAAACACAATGAAAAACTAGAATGTGAAATTGTGGGTCTAAGAAAGGATATTGAGAAAACAAAAGCTCTTAATATTAGATTTTCTAAAGGATCAGAAAAATTAAACGTAATTATCAAAGTGCAGTGTTCTCTTCTGGTAAAGAAAGGTCTTGGATATGATTGATCGTTGCGACGGGAGCTCTGGAGCCTCTGACCTAGCCTGCGCCTGCAGCTCTCCAGGCTCTACCTGGCAGGGGTGCTGCCCTTCCCGTCCTCTCTGACCCGCTTCCTTCATTGGCCCTGCTTCCCTCGGGTTCTGCCTGCCCCGCGCTGTTCTGGGAGCCTTCGCCTCGCGCCCCCTCTGCGGGGTTATGACCACTTAACGGTTGGCCCCCCCCGTCTTTCCCAGCGGGCCTGCAATGGCAGGCTCTGCCTCCCCGCCTCCTGCCTCTGAGTCCCTAGAGGAAATATTCGCCTCGCTCTTGATGGAACCTTCTGCAGCCAGACCTCATCCCTCTCTTTCGAAGTTCGTTAAAAAGTTGGATTGGATCCCGGAGGTTATCCTCCCCCCTTCCCTTCCAAGGAAATCAGCAATAGCTTTATTAGAAAGAGGCCTTGTTGGACAGTTCACTGGTCTTTGGCCATCTCCTCACACTGTTCAAAAATGGGTGGAGTGCAACTGGAGCTCAATGATCCAGGGAAAGATCGCAATCAGATTCTGCGGGAGAGGATACTATACCTTCCTGTTCGAGTCGAAAGAAGACAAGAGCCTTATTTTCCGCAATGGCCCCTACTTCATGGATACAAGAGGGCTTTATTTGAACAGATGGACCCCGGACTTCGATCCGGAAATGGACATACCAAGTGCCGTTCTCGTCTGGGTGCGCCTCCCCCATCTGCCCCTTCACTGCTGGGGGGATGAATCCGTCAAAGAAATCGGCAACGCAATCAGAAAATACATAGACAGATCGGAACCAAGGGAGAACATGCATGCATGCGCAAGGATCTGTGTGGAAGTCGACCTAGGGAAAGGATTGCCAGAAGCAATCAAACTAAAGGTGGACCAATGGATGCACATCCAGCAGCTGGATTACGAACAGCTACCCTTTAAATGCAAGGTATGTCACAAGTACGACCATTTTGCCAATAGTTGTAGCAAGCTAAAAGTAAATGAAGTAGATCATAATGAGGAAACTGCAGGGGGCTCTTGGGAACAAGTTAAAAGGAAAAAGCACTCTCCTAACCCGGGAACTAGCTCCATTGCACCTCTGGCATCAAGCCTTCCACCTCCTCCTCCCCCTCCTCCCTCAACCTTCCCCTCCTCTCCCAACCCCTTTGAATCCCTAACAGCAGAAATTCCGTCTTCCCCTCCTCAATCCCCTCACCCAGCTTCTCCTTGCTCTAATTCTCCCCCCTCTCCTACCCCCACGATCGAGAGAATCCTCACCAGAAACAAGGAAAAGGAAGTGAACCAGCCATCAGACCCACCGAGAAAAGTTGGCAAGAAATCGAACAAAGAACTGAGAGATGAAACAGCTGCTAAGGAGATGGCAACCGGCACTCAGCAACCCATGGACTCATTTTTAGGCAAGTTAAAAGGGAATGGAGAAAAGGCCAAGGAGAAGTCAGGACCCCACCCCACAACTGGTAAATAATGAATTTGGTCTCTTGGAACTGTAGGGGGATGGGCTCTTCCCTAAAGGTGAAAGCAATCAAGGATCTTTTGAACCAGGAACAGCCAAACATTCTCCTAATCCAGGAGACCAAAACTACCGAGAAGGATTTCATTCTCCAAACACAAAGATTCAAAAACTACACAGGTACATCAAAAGGCTCAGATGGGGCCTCAAGGGGAATAGGTACATTATGGAACAAAAATAAGTGGGAAATCAACAACTCACAGCTATGCAACTGGTGGATCAGAATAGATTTAAATAACAAGAGCACGCAAGAGGTCTATTTCATCTATAATATATATGCACCTAACCATTACAGAGATAAAATCAGCTGTTGGAACACTTTAGAAGCGGATCTCTCATCCATCCATAGCAGACTGATAATCCTTGGGGGAGATATGAACTTAATTAGGCAGGTGGAAGAAAAATACGGTGGGAATTTCCACTCAGACCCATCGAGAGACAAGCTAGAAACAATCATTCAGCTCTTCAACCTGATCGACACCCCTCTGTCGAATGGTAAATACACATGGACCAATAAGAGAGCAGGATCACACAATATAAAATAGAGGTTGGATAGTTTTCTTATTTAGGAAGGGATGGCCAGCAACTTTCAAAAAATCAGAAGTCACATAATCCACGACACAGCATCGGACCATAAGGCGGTGGTCCTCACCCTGGATAAAGGAACAAATTTAGGCCCCCTTCCCTTCAAATACTACAAGTCCTGGGACAGCCATGAAGACTTTCTCTCTCTTGTGCGAAATCAGTGGGCAAATGAAGTATCAGGCTCACCACACTTTTTATGGGAAGCAAAGCTCAAACAATTGCGGATAGTTATAAAGCAGTGGGCGAGGGATAAGCCAATATCTAAAAGGAAAAAGAAAAACGACCTGTTGAAGGAGATGGAGAGATGGCATAAAGAAAAAGAACAAATTCAACACTCAGTAGAGGATCTAGAGAAGGAAAAAAACATGTATAAGGAGTTATATCGGAAAAACCGTGTGGAGGAAGAGGAACAAAGAATGAAATCTCGCTGCTTATGGTTGAAAGCAGGGGATAAAAACACTTCTTTCTTCCACAACAATGTCAAGACTAGAAGAGCCAGAAACCAAATTGACAAAATCGAAGTGGATGGGAGAGAATTGAAGGAGCAAGAAGAGGTAAAAAATGCAGCTTTTGATCACTTCAAGGCTCTCCTCACAGGAGACCCCCAACAAAACGACAGCGCAGCATTTCTCAGTGTAATAGAGAGAAAAATAAAGGAGGAACATAACAACAAGCTGGAGCAAGACCCCACAGAAGAAGAAATTAGAGAAGCTACCTTCAGCATGCAGCAAGACAAGGCTCCGGGGCCGGATGGCTTTACTGTTGCATTCTACAGGCAGCATTGGGAAACTATAAGGAAGGATTTTGTGAGAATGGTTAAAAACGCCTTCAGAAAGCATAAGCTGGGTGACAACACAAAGTCCTCCCACATTGCTTTGATTCCCAAGGAAGCAAATCCCAAATCATTCGATAGATTCCGCCCCATTTCACTTTGCAATGTCTCATATAAGATCATAACAAAAATAATCGCCAACAGGCTCAAGAAACTCCTTCCTATTATAATTTCTGAGAATCATGGCGGTTTTGTCCCAAAACGGCAGATCATAGACAATGTTATTCTAATACAGGAAGCCATTCACAACAGTCTCAACAAAGGAGAACAAGGAATGATCATCAAGCTGGACATGGCCAACGCCTTTGACAGAGTGGACCATTCCTTTTTAAGAGCAGCCCTAAAAAAATTCGGTTTCTCCTCTAATATTATCAACATCATAAGTGGGTGTATCTCCAACCCTTGGACCGCCCCGCTGATCAATGGACGTCCGAGAAATTTCTTCAGAAGTTCCAGGGGTCTAAGGCAAGGCTGCCCCCTATCCCCTTTTCTTTACATTATCATGGCGGAAACTCTAAATTCTCACCTAGAAAATCTCCACATCAAAAGAGAGATAACGAGCATATGCATCGAAAGAGGAATAAAGGAGATAAACCATTCGCTATTCACGGATGATACACTATTAATTGGGGGAGCTTCCAGTTTGATGGCTAGGAGGTTCAAAAGAGTTTTGGATGCTTTCCTCTAGGTATCCGAGGGCAAATTAAACAACAAGAAATGTAAAATCTACTCTTGGAACGTATCCTATCAGATACAACAAAGTATATCTTAAATTTTAGACATCCCTCTCCAAAGAAACTAGAGTTCTTTTTCTTACTTGGGTTTACCTCTGGCAAAGGAGCACATTAAAGCAGAGGTCTGGACAAAACATATAGAGAAGATGAGAGGCCTCCTCCAGAGTTGGGGAGCCTCCTGGCTAAATCTAGCAGGCAGAACTATCCTCATAAAGGTTGTCCTTTCAGGTCTCCCAATCTATCAATATGCGGTAATCATGGCTCCTACGAGCATCCACAAACCTATGGAAATTATAATGAGAAGCTTCCTCTGGCAGGGAGGAAAGCAGGACACAAAGAAGTTCAGCCTAGTCAACTGGGGCCAAGTTACCCTTCCATATGAAAAAGGAGGTCTTTCTATAAAAATTCCAAGTCTCTCTAATCAGGCTCTAGGGCTCAAACTGATCTGGAAGATCATCTCAGGAAAGGGATCATGGTGGGTGGAGACAATAAAAAGAAAATACCTCAGTGGCCCAAACTCCAACATCCTCAATGAATCAATAGTAGAAAGACCCTGCACTCCGGTGTGGCACTTAATTAAGAAAGTCCTGCCCCATTTCAGAGAAAATGTCTCCAAACTCCCAGGCAATGGAAAGAACATCAAGATTTGGGCAGATAGAATAATGAATTCCAATCCAAGGAATCTACTTCAAGAGCTTAGGCCTTTGCAGGACTGGATGGAAGACCGAAAGATAACCACACTGTTTGACATCTCTTCATGGAATCAAAATAGATGGAGTGAATGGAAAGAACTGCATCTACCTCAGGATCTCAAAGACCTATGGCTCAACCTAAAGTCTTCACTCTCTGGATTAGCACCAATCAATAAAGAGAAAGAAGACAGGTACATCTGGGATACATGTGAAGGGTCCTTCTCAGTTAGAGAAGGGTATAAATCTCTTCAAAACATAAATCCTATAGCTAATTGGAACCTCCACATAGCCACTTGGAAGTTAGAATGCATCCCCAAGGTAAAACACTTCAACTGGACCCTTTTAAAAGGGAAAATTCTAACAGCTGAGAACCTGAGGAAGAGAGGAATCCAAGGCCCCTCGATCTGCTGCTTCTGTAGAGTAGAGGAGGAGTCTATTCAGCACTCCTTCCTCCTCTGCACTTTCGCTCAGAGCTGTTGGAATCAGTTATCAAGCCCCTTGGAAGTCCGAGGAAAATATGACCAGGTGCACAACCTTCAGAAAAACTGGAAGAAAGACTTCCCTCATCCAAGAAAAGGAAAAAACAATCTAATCAAAGTGTGGAAGTGCATCCCCGCCACCCTTTGTTGGAATCTCTGGCTTGCTAGGAACAACTATGTGTTCAACAACTTACAACCAAAAATGGTCACTATAATAGCAAAGACAATTGCCAACATCTCTGAAGCTGTCAGCGCGAATTCCATAACTACTCCAGACCAATCGAGCTGGGCTCAAGAAGAAAAGGATTGGTATAATAAATTCAACATTTGCCACTCCCAGAATCCTCCCCCTAAGAACAAAGCACAACAGAAGCAACCCATCTGGAAGCTCAGGGGAACCAAAGAAGAGATAAACCAATGGATCCTTGCCCAAAACTGCCCTACTCTCTTCTTTGATGGAGCATCAAAGAACAACCCCGGAGCAGGAGGCATAATCAAAAATCACAATGGGACATCCATCTGCCGATATGAATGGGGTCTCGGGAAAGCTTCAAACAATGCAGCTGAAGCTTACAGTCTGCTGCTAGGCACCACAATTCTATCCAGAAGGGGATTGAGGAATGCCATCATCCTTGGGGATTCGGCCATCATCATATCATCCATGACCACAGGAAAAGAATTCACAAAAGAAGGCCTCAACAACGCAAGAACAAGGATCACCAACAATCTCAGAAACATGGGGGAAATAACCTTCTTGCACGTACTCAGAGAAAACAATGCAGAGGCGGATTTCCTAGAAAACGAAGCAGTCAAAAGGCAGCAAGGGCAGGTACGTGAGGATGACAGAACCTATGAAAGGGCAATCCCATAAGATCTCCCCTTGTCAGTCAAGCTAGCAGGTCAGCCCCCTCAGAACTTGTCAAAAAATCTACCTCCGCATGAGTCCTTCACACCTCGATCCTCCATCCATCTTCACTCTGTCGCCTCTTATCCTTTCCTTCGACTTCAGTGCCATGCTCCCTTTCCCTCCTCGTGAATCCTATCCTGACTTTTCAGGTAAGTGTCACCTCAGCCCCCCTGGAGATCGCACTTCAAATCTGAAGCCAGATCCTCCCTCGGTTCCTGCAGCAAAAACAATCCCGCTCACTCATCATGAACGCATTCCCCTCTCCCTTTATATCCCCTCTCCCCCATCTGGCTTCCTCAAAACTTCATCGCCCCTTCAGTCTCAGTCAGGAAGAGTGGTCTGCGTCGAGCGTCGTGGTGAAATCCTCTCGTGCGTTTGTGGGAGTCAGTTGCTCCGCCCCCTGACTCCAGCACCAAGCTAAGCGATCAACAGTTCCACAGTTCGGTCCTCTGGAACAATACAGCCCGGGACATCTTCTCCAACATCTACAAGCTGGGGCATCTCTCGAAAGTTGTCAACTGCTTTAGGGACGCAGAGCTTCGCTCTTCGTTACTAGTAAATGCTACTTTTAGTTTTGAGGTCTTATTTCTTGCTAACTTTGGGTTTCTGGACAGCTGCAGAGGCTTGGTCATCGCTCCGCTGTTCCCTCTCCACAGCCTCCATCGCCATTTGCTCTATCCCCCTCTGATTCATCCCCCCTGTAACGCTCTCCTTTTTAATCCCCTTCTCCATGCCTTCCACCACTCTTCTCACTTCTCAGATTCCTGCAACTAGCTCAGCAACATGGAGGATCAACAAGGCAACCAGAACGCGCAACAGCGAATTATCAAACCCATGGACTAGCTCTTCAACAAAGAATGCACAATGTGTAAGGCTCACACAGTAATGATCAACAAGTTTGTCAAGCACTTCAACGAGCTGAAGAGCGACTATGAATCCGACAGCAGATCGAAGCACAAGAAACTGGAGAAGTAGAAGGAAGAAATAGAAAGCCTGAAAGGAAGGTGCAGTCATTTAGAGGAAGCAATAGAATAGATCAAAGCCCTCACCCAGAGCTACCAAGCTTTAGCTTCCACTAAAGCTAGTGCCAAGAGAGATCCCATCCCCGATGACTCGGTCACCCAGAAACTCCCCTAAAATCCATGCATTGTAAATTTTGCTACATAGGAGGCACTTTTGTTAGGCAAGATAACCGTTCTCTCTTCAATTTAAGTTACCATAGAGGCAGAAATGAGGAAAGTGGGTCTGCGCACCCGGTTTTGATCCTCTTCGCCCAAAATTTCGATAGCTATGTAATAGAACTATGCTTCTGATTTTTATAATACAAAAGTATCTGACGTCGTTAAAACAAGAATAATGGTCTTGGATATACTGAAGAAGCATCTCAAGCACATAAATTGTCAACCTCCACTAAAAGCTATTTTGATGCAGCAAAGAGTAGTGAACAGTTTGACAATCGTCAACAAGGACATAAAGAATATCACCAAGTAAATTAGACTCAATTTACTTCAAGGATGAATAGAAGTTATAACCAACCTTGGTAAATCATACTCAATCTGTTTCAAGAATGAATACCAATAGAAACTATAATCACCAGGTCAATAGATTCGATAATCACTGGAACTTCTTTAATGGCCAATGTTTTTCATGTCATAAATTTGGACACAAAGTTTCTCAATGTGTTTCTTACAAGAACATCATGACTAAAGAAGCACGAAATCAAAGGAATGTGATAGGGATCATGAAACACACCTACAATAACTTTTCTCTTCTTGAAAATGAAATAGAAGGCTCTATGTGCAACAACTTCGGTCATGAAGAATATGAATGCAGGAGTAAATTTCGGAAAAAATCTCAGAAGGAGAAAACTCCATTAAATCCAGAAATATGGATAAAGAAAGAACCATAAACAGAAAGATGTGGTATAGCCTTGTATGCAAAAGGATAAGAAAATTAGCAGTACATCGATAGTGGATGCTCAAAGCACATGACAAGTGACAAAGAAAAACTTCAGTCATATAATGCCTTAGAAAAAGAAAAGAAGGTCTCATTTGGAAATGAAACTCTCGCTATCATAAAAGGTAAAGGCTCTGTTCTCTTAAAAAAAGAGTTAAAGCTATGAATGTTATGTATGTTGATGGTCTAAAGCATAACCTGTTGAGTGTTAGTCAAATGTGTGATCAAGGAAATGAAGTAGTATTTCGATCAAATGGATGTGTCGTTCATGAGCTTGATACAGGAGAAACTATGATCAAAAGTATAAGAACTCCAAACAACTTATACATACTTAAGGGAGGACAATAACAGTGCTATCTAAGAAAAAATGATGAACGCTGGCTATGGAATAGAAGATTGGGCATCTAAGCTTTTCTGAAATAAGAAAAGCATGCAGATTTCAGGTTGTTCGTGATCTTCCTTATATCAACATTCCATAAAATACAATATGCAAATCATGTCAATTTGGTAAGCAAACCAAATCACACTTCCCTGAAAAGGAAGGATCAGCTAGTAAGCCTCTTGAACTTGTTCATACTGATTTATGTGGACCATCAAGGAAAAAGTCATCTTGTGGAGAAGAATACTTTATATTGTTCATTGATGATTTTTCCAGAATGTGTTGGATAGGACTTCTAAAGCATGAAGATGAAGCATTTGAAAATTTAAAATCCTTCAAAGCTTTGGTTGAAAATGAATCAGATCGCAAAATCAAATGCCTCAGATCTGATCGAGGAGGGGAATTTACCTCAGATGAATTGTTTGACTTTTGTGAAGAACATGGAATAAAAATGCACTCCTCAACAAAATGGAGTGGTACAAAGGATGAACATAATTGTTCAACAAATGGCATGTGCTATGCTAGATGATTCTGAAACTCTTGCAACCTTCTGGGGTGACGCTACATTCACTGCCGTCACTATTCTCAACCAAGCAAATGTTGGGGTAAACAACACTCAAACTCGACATGAACTTTGGTATGGTAAGACTCCTACTGTAAAATAATTCAAATTTTTTGGAATAAAATGTTACATCAAAAGGACTAATGAAAAATGTGGCAAGTTTGAACCCAGAACAGATGAAGGTATTCTCCTTGGTTACTCTTCCCAAAGTAAAGGATATAAAAGTTATAATAAAAGACTTGGGAAAATTATCAGAAGTATTGATGTTGTGGTTGATGAAGCATGCAAAAATCCAAAGAAAATAAAAACTAAAGATTGTGAAGAAGATGAGGATTATCCTCCCACATCAAATCAGACTAATTCTGAAGAAGAAACCAATGAAGCACTAGAAGAATAGATAACGGTAGAAGAAAAGACTCCATCCTTATATGTTCAGAAAAATCATCTAGAGACTCAAATATTGGGATAGAAAGAGGCAGGTGTGCAGACTTGTGGGCTCCAGTATTGCAGTAATGATGTTGCAACTCCTGGGACTCCCTTCTTTACTTTTATCAACCCGATAGTTCGTAAGAAACTTGGAAGTGACGGTGTTGTATGCACAAGTACTAGCTCTTACTGCAAGCTGTCACTTGATCAACTGGCACAGGTTCAATAGGAGCTTAAGCCAACTTCTATGAGTTTTTAGAAGAAGATTTTAGCTATGATGGATGAAATATAACTCAAAAGATGCTAGTACACTTACAAAAAGAAGCGGAAAGATGAAAGGAAATGCACATTGTAGCAAACCCTAATTTTACTGACTAACCCTACTAGTGCAAGAGAAGGTATGAAGGTCACTGAAATGGATTCCATTGACTCTTGGAAAGGTAAAATGCAAATGTCTAAGCTACTTCTGAAGAAAAATATGGAAAAAGCATCTTTTTGTATTTTTGAGTAATCTTGCAGAATTATTATGCATGTGCTTTAACTATTTTTTATTGTGCAGGGGTCCCTAGAACCCTTCTAGAGAATTCCATAGTGATCAGATCTCGAAAAACTACTTGCGTGAACTTCTACAGGAAGTTCTACAGGAATAGGCTGAAAGTGGATTTTAGAGGGTTGATGGTGGAAAAGTGGTGGGAAAGTGGAAATGAAGGGTGGATAAGGATGTTAAGGGGTCTAGGACCTAGTAAATGAAGTTAAGGAGTCATGAAGGTGGTTGGATTTGTTCAAGTATGGAGAGAGCAATGTTGCACAAAAATGTAGAAATTAGGGCAAATTGGGAAAGTGTGGCAAAGGAAGGGAAGGAATCTAAAATTAGGGGTTGGAACTAGTTGTATGATGGATGAAGGGTAGGTAGGAATGTATCACATGTGCTCTGCACACTATTTTCCAAAACTGGTCAAGCAAGGACTGAAAACCCAAAGATCTATCTATTTTTACCTAATCTAACCTAAAAACCAGAAACATGATGAACAAAAGTTTATAGACAGGAAATCATGTAAGAGAGCTATGGAAACTGAGCAAGAACAAATCTAAACATGAAAACACAACCGATATGAACCTTTCAAACTTAAAATCTAACACTAGCAATTGCATTGGAAGGCAAAAACAATGTTTTTGTGGCAGCAAGTATGCCTTGGTCTCAGCTCATGGTCCTAAGGAGGGAGAGATGAGATCAAGGACTGCTTGTTGGCCTTTTTGTAGATATTTTATGTTACCAAACTGTAAAATCAACTTGAAGCATGAAAGAATCTCTTAATAATCAAAATCAACCTAAGTAACAAAGCAAGATTTTAACCTAAATAACATAAACTATTCTATGAATGCGAGAAAAACACATAAAAGTACACAAAGGAGGTACTGGAACTAGGGTTGGGCCCAACAACAAGAGCTACAGCCTCCTAAGAAAGCTCAGAGCTGGTGCAAAGCGAGATTCATCTTCATTAATCCAAAATAATAGTCATGTCACAAAACTATTTACAACAAGAGCTCAAAAATGAGCCGAAATGCAGAGCTGCACTAAAGTGAAAAAAAAAACTCTTCAATATCTAAACTACCAAGGCTTGAAGCCTTCCTACTTATGCAACATGAGGACTCCCAATAGGCCTCCTTAACTTTAGGAGCTTGGTTGCCCAAAACTGCAGCTAATCAACCACTTCACTAAACCTGCTCGGCTACCCCTTGAAATCATCTTTGGTGGGTTGTTGAACTCCAAGCTGATGATGGAGAACTTGAGGAAGGGGTCATTTAGTGCAAGAAACACCCCTCCTACAAATTCTCAGCCTTGTTCCTTCATATTTGGCTGCCAACTTGCTCATAAATGCCTAACCTTGTTCCAAAAGATGTCCAAAAATCTGCAATATGCATGTATTGGACTTTGTGGTCAAGTGACTATTCTAATTCATTCAATTAACATAAATACATTTAGAAGCATGCATAAACTATGAAGAATGGTGGACTAATAAAAAATAATAAGTAAAATGAGCCCATAAAGTTACCCATTTTTGGGGCTTATCATCAGTGCCCTACTGAATGTGTTGCTCATCCTCTGAGCAACTAATCTAGTTCATCATCTTTGATTTCTTTGACTGCCTGTCTGACATCACAGGCTTCTGAGGTGATTTCCTCTTCTCGATCATGAAACCTTACCTTTCTCTCTACCTCCTCCCATTGCCTCTATTCTTCTTCTTCTTTAACCCCTTCCAGTAGTCCTAAAAGTAATGGAGGACTAAACTTTAGCCCAATCCAGTTAGCCTTTAGATTTTGCATTGATTGTTTATAAAATGGCAGTCTTGCCAAAGCCTCTGTTACTCTGGTCGGGGAGTGGTATTCTCTTATTTTCAAACTATGGGACAATTTTTTCCATCTCCTTGTGTAAGCATGAATGCAATTATCACCAAACAATCTTTCCATGTCTTCAAAGTGAGCAATGGCCTAAGCTTAACTTTCAACGTAGTCTGGGAGAAATTGAGGGTTGTTGGCAAGGTGCTAATGCACATATACTAGAGCTAAGGGATCTTCTGGTTCTGCCCTGATCATGAGTGGCTCACTTAGCTCCCTGTCCATAACCTTCCGATTTTCCACTGCCCTCTTTTCCTCATGGCTTAACCAAGAAGCCATATGCATGAGTTGTACATATCCCAATGTAGCGTTAGGGTCCCATACATTCATGTTTGGAAGTGCCAAGTTGTGTAAATAGAATTCTGCTAACGTGGCCTTATCTTCAGCTGAGCTATTATCACACAAATACATAAACTGATTGTAATTCTGGAATTGAATGATGCCCCTTTGGGCCAATGTGTTAATTTTAAATTGCAACCATTTATCTTTAAGATATAATGCATAGGACTTAGTAGGTTTCCTACATTGTAAGGCTTCTACTGCCTAGCTGGCCATGCAGACCATTTTGGCTTCTTTTTCTTGCAACTGTTGTTTTAAACCCTATATTTCTTCTGCTGTTTGAGACTCCTTTTCCTACAGTAGTTTTGTCAGCATCTCAACATCAGCCTGTAGCTTTTGCTCTCTCTATTGTTTCTCGGTTATTTTCTTGTCTACTGGAGGTCCTTTTTGCTACTGCTGCCCTCCCAAAATGGATGGCCTATCTTCCTTATGACCTTCCTATAGCTGCATCTTCTTTTTCAGCAGCTCATTCTCCTCCTGTAATTTGGCTCTTTCACTGCTTTCTATGTGCCTCACCATGGCCAACTCTCTTTTTTATTCTTTTAGGTATTCTTCCAGGTGGCCTATGTGTCCATCTCCCTTGGATTTGGAAATTCTCATCCAAGTGTGAGTCCTAACCCATTCCTATTCCAACGCAAAGAAAAGTGGTACAACAAACTTCTGTGGGATGATCTTCCCACTTTCTAACAAGTTGTAATATGAACCCAAACTAGGTTGAGGCCTTGGTTCCAGTATCTCCTTGCTCTTGTCTTCTCCTTGTGATTGTTTGGTTGCCTTCTCCTCCAACTTCTCAGTCCATTTTAACTTGGCTAGAGTTTCCTGTAGAGATGTTTTAGCTTCCTGTAGAGTTGCGTTTGAGTCCATCATCCTAATTTTCTCTCTCCATGTGGAGGTTTTTGGGCTTCCTCTTTCATAGGTGATAGAAATCTTGGAAGGAGACTCTTCCTTCTGTTTAGTGGTTGTGTCCTCAATGACAATTGGTTCCTTTGATTGTGGTTGGGGTTTGCCAACTTTGATCCTTGTGCTTCTTTTGGCTTTAAATTACATGGAGGTTTGCCTCTTTTGTTTCCCTTTTTGTTTTGTAGGTGTCCTTAATGTAGCAAGCATAGCTGCTACTTCCTGTGCCAACTTTTCTAGGGATTCCTCTTGTTGTTGTTCTTTTCCTTCACTTCCTGTAGAAATCTCTATGCCCACTATTTTTGCCTATGTTTCTAATATCTCAGGGTGTGTCTTTTCCTTTTCTTGTTGGGTACTTTCTTTGGTTAGGGCAGTCATCTTTTGGGCTTTCTCAGCCTTTTCCTTTCCAACCTGTGTCCTTTTCCCTTCTTTGTTCTTGTTGTTGTCTCTTTCTCTATTTTAAGCTCAGTAGTCTTGTCAAATTCTTCTTTTCTTTATGTTCTTCCTCTATTTTTGCCTCTACTTGAATGTCTTGTGCTCCTTCATCATTGTTCTTCTCAATTTCTTCAGTTTTCTCCCCCTCATCACTGTTGGATGGGGTGATGTTCTCAACCAAAGTTCTAATGTCATCATTCCTGGACATATTTTTGAAGATTTCCCAAGCTATGGGTATAATATAGGTGTGTAAAGAATCTTCCACCAACAGTTTGATGAGCCCATGGTGGGCCAACTGATCTGGGATCCCTTCATTTAGCTTTGTACCACACTCAATTAAGGACTGAAGGAGGAAATATGGGATGCTCAGTTTTTTAGCTGGAGGTAAGTCCATCCCATACCTTAATTCATGTAGCAACCAGAAATGGTATTCGTAAATGATGCTAAACCTCCCTTCACATGTGATATACTTCATTATTTGATAACTAACTTCACTCTAGAGAGGAGGCAAGCTTGTCCTTCTAACCCCAAAAACCAGAGAGGAGGCAAGCTTGTCCTTCTAACCCCGTTTTTGTCTTCTATAGGATGCTCCTTAGGCATAAAAAATGTTTTCTTAGTAACGTGTCCCAATGATCTCTCCTCTTTGCTCCAAGGGAGCCCCAATGGTGGACCAATAATTCTACTGATGAGCTCAGGTGTAAGTTCTAGCGTCAAACCCCTAAAACTAATTGTGGCATGGGTCTTCGAATGTGGTCTCAGGGACATCAAAAACTCTTCAATTATCTCCTGATCATAACCCTGAATTCTATCAAAGAAGGATATCCAGTTTTCCCTGGTTAAAAGGTCCAACACCTCAGGGTGCTTGTGCAATTTGCTAGAGTCTAAGGGTTCTTTCCTTATGAATCCTTCTGGCATGGCATTGAGTGCTCTTTTTATGTTTTAACCAGAAAAGAAAATGCTCAGGTGGGAAAAACAAAATCAATCACTGAAACATAAGATATATGAATTCGGTTTCTTCTGAACCCAAGAAGGAATGTTCTGGGTGCTTCTTTGCAATATCAAATGGTTGCCATTCTCCTATTTTAAATTGTTGCCAACCTGAATTTGACTTCCTGGTTTTGAAAAGAAAGATTTTTTTTCTACAGAACAAGGGATAAGAACACAGGTTCTTTTCTCAGTACATAGATAGATATGCATATTTGTTTTTTCACACACACATACATAGGCAGGCCTTTACTGCTGCATGTATATTTCTTATAGGAGAATTTGAAAAAAAAAGGATGGGGAGATTTCAAATGTAGAGAGAGAAAGAAATTGTGTAGACTCAGGGAAATATGCAGGCAGACTTTCACTTTTTTAATGCATAGGCAGACTTCCACTCTCTTTTTGAATCTATTGCCATGTTCAATTCACCACCTTACTCAAACAAATCATGCACAGAGGAGTTTACCCAAGCCTACCTCATTTTGAGCTTGAATTCCAAAGAAAATATCAAGTTTTCTTTCTGCAGAGCCATTCTCTTCCTTTCCTGTAGAACCCTTCCTCTAGAAATCTCCCAGCTCTTGTAGAATGAAACTATGCTTCCGGTAGAACCTAGTAAGTGAGATATTTTCGAAAATAGGCAGGAAACTGGTGGAGGATGACTGGTTAACTACTCTGGAAGCGGTGGATGTGTACTCCAGTCGAGAACATCCTGAGTGTAGAATGAACGAAGGGTGGTGCATGTTTCAACTGAGTTGTCTTCTAACTGCGGGCGTGATTCGTGGTGAGGGGATGAGGAGGCTGGACCAAACCATTGATCCTACATCATAGCCATAATGTTTCTACATGTTGTCTGACTGCCATCACCTCCGTTTCTCCTGTTATCCATCACCACCACTACCAGTCCCGAATATTTCTTCGTGAATGGACACTCCACACGTGCTAGCTACGCATCTAATTAGCAGTTTTGAATTTAACGAGGCTCGTTTTGATTTCACAAGGATGCGTAACTGGCTGAGGGTGGCTAGTTGACTAGCCACTGATTCCACTCAATCTGAACCATTCCCATAGTCATGCAGCCTTGAAATATGATTTATTCAATTGAAGAATGAGTTTAGGCACTGACCTGCGTAGTCGCTGCTATGTTATGCAGATTTTAGATTTTGGAACCCATTTCTTCATTTGTTACTACTTCTTGCACACTACATGATTAGCCTCGGGCTGTTTCTGATGTTCACACATCAAAGTAGAGCTCCATGTATGTTTCATATGTCATACTTTGTTGTCCCTGTCTCTAGAGTATGTCTTTCAGAGGGATCAGCTGCTACAGGAGTCCTGTAGGATTTCCTGTAGCTACTTCTCCTCCTAAAATGCAAGCTAGAATGAGCACATCTACACTGCTAATGAGGGTCTCGACTGATAAGGAGTCTAGATGGAGAGTATTAGGTATGGTGAGTGAAAAAATGCTGCTTTGATTCATCATTAAAAATGTTTGCTAGCAGCATGAAGGAAACATGATTTATGTGTGTTACTGTGCAGGGACATAAAAATGAGTGTAATGGAGGTGTACAGAGATGGAAAACTAGTGACATATGGCAATGGATGGAAGCAAAGAGGTTTAGAAGCCTCATAGTCAGATTCCCAACCTTTAGGTCATCTTTTGAGATTGATTTAAGCTTTTCTATAGGTTCTATATGATCTTCCTGTAGAAGATACAAAATTTCCTGTAGAAGGTGAAATATTAGCCTGAATGAGACCAAATCTTAGGAAAGGGTAATGGTGATGCAGGAATGGATTGTGAGGGATGCTTGAAGCCTAGTGCTGACCTCTCCCTTTGTTTTATGCGATCCTTCTAAACCTTGTACTGACCTTCCTGCAACCTGCAATTTATTCAACAGAAATTAGGTTTTTTTTTTTTCTTTTTTTTTTCTTTTCTTTTTTAGTCTGAGATAGTTGGGGTGTCTCCAGGAGGTTTTCATCCTCACTGTTTGCTCAGGGTGCGTCCAAGAGGTTTTCCCTCAAGAATATTTTATTCCTTTCTTCTTCTTTTTTTCTGTGTTTTTTCTTTCTTTTTTTCAATGTTTTTTTCTTTTTCTTTTTTCAAGGTGTGGGTGGAGTGGAGACAGGGACCTGCTCCACTACTAGCACTGATTTACCCAGAGTTTCAATGAACTCCTGCTTAGGAAGTGGCTTCCTATAGATTTTTGATCGATGCCCACTGACGAGTATGGGGATGGCTTCTTCCTCAATGGTCCTAATAAGGACTGAACCATTGTCATTGCATTTCTCCACTATATATGGTCCCAACCATCTTGTCCTCAGCTTTCCTTTGAAATCCTTGTAACTTGAATCACATAATAGTGTCGAATCTCCTGGTTGAAATTGATTTTTCTTTAAGGTGCTGGTCATGCCATATCTTTCTTTGAAGTTGGACTACCTTTGAGTGGAGAAGGTCCTGCATTCTCTGTTCATATAATCCATTCAGTTGCAGTAATCTTTCTTGTTGTGTATGGTTGAGATCTAGGTCTAGCTGAGCTGCCAACCTCAATGTGTTATATTCAAATTCTATGGAAAACAAAGCCTTCTTCCCATAGACCAGCTCATAGGGTGTGAAACCTTTTGTAGTTTTCCAAGTAGTGTTATAGGACCAGGTGG
The DNA here is from genome assembly GCA_000404065.3 of Pinus taeda. Classification (NCBI taxonomy): domain Eukaryota; kingdom Viridiplantae; phylum Streptophyta; class Pinopsida; order Pinales; family Pinaceae; genus Pinus; species Pinus taeda. The sequence continues at coordinate 21,551 of APFE030609534.1, read as the reverse complement.
CCTCAACCAAGTGATCTGCCTAATATTTTCTGTTGTTGCTCACCAATTTACTCAAAATCTCTTCCAAAGCTCTGTTAGTGACTTCCACCTATCCAAGGTGGAAGTTTTGTGCTTAATCTTGTGATGAGTGAGTAGGTCTTCAATCAGGTTGGAGGTAAACAGACTTCGTTGATCTGTGATTAATTCTTTTGGGTAGCCAAAATTGTAGAAGATATTTTCCCTCAAGAACTCAACTACTTTTTCTTCTATTGTTGCCTTGATTGCCCTTGTTTCTTCCCACTTGGTTAGGTAGTCCATGCACACAATGATGTAAGAATTTTGTTTTGATGGAGGTTTGATAGGACCCACATAGTCCATGCCCCACTTCTAAAATGGCCCGAAAGTTACTTGGGCTTGTAGGGGCATCTCATTCCTTGGAGTTGGTTTCCCCATCCTTCGACATCGGTCACATTGGCTGATGTATCTCCTGACATCTTGATGAAGAGTGGGCCAATAGTACCCTACCTGTAGAATTTTGAAGGTGGTTCTTCTTGCTGCAAAGTGGCCTCCACAGGGCCCATCATGATAGGTTAGGAGGATGTCAAAAACTTCACCCTCCCTGACACAACGCCTCAAAATCTGATCTAGGCCATGTTTAAATAGGTTGGCTCCAATCCAAGTGAATGGGGCACTTTTCCTCATGATCTTGCTCTTATCTTTTGAGGATAGGTGTGGTGGAAACTGTGCTAAAACCAAGTAATTTTCTATATTAGCAAACCTTGGAGAGAGTACTGAAATAACAAATAGGTGTTCATCTGGCATTTGATCATACACCGTCCCTTCTTCACCAGTAGGCAAATCTAGTCTAGACAGAGAATTAGCAACAACATTTTCTTTACCTAGCTTATAAGCAATGGTCAAATAAAATTATTGCAATAAAAGTAACCATCTAATGATACGAGCATTTACATCAGGTTTATTCATCAAATACCTAATTGTAGCATGATTAGTCTATACAAATGTTTGATAACTAGTGATGTAGTGCCTGAACTTGTTTAGGGAATGGACTACAGCTAGGAGCTCTTTCTCGGTTACAGTATAGTTTAACTCTGCCTTGGATAGGTTTTTACTGAAAAAATATATGGCATATGGTAGCTTCTCTTCAACTTGTCCTAAGTTTTCTCCTATGGCTTCGTTTGAGGCATCTATATGGATGTGGAAAGGTAGGGCCCAGTTTGGACCTCTCAAGATTGGGGCAGTTACTAGCTTACCTTTTAACGCATCTAGAGCCCCTTGACAGTTGTCAGTCCATATAAACTCAACATATTTCACCAAAAGAGAAAAAAATGGAGAGGCTAGCTTACTAAAATCTTTAATGAACCTTATATAATATCCTACTAAGCCTAGAAAACTCTGAACATCTCTTACCTTTTGAGGAGGTGGGACCCTTTGGATGATAGCAATCTTGTTGGGATCCACCTGTAATCCTTGCTGAGAAATTGTATGACCTAGCATGGTCCCTTTAGTCATTAGGAATTCAAATTTTTCAAGACTGAGGGACAGGCTCATTTCAATACACTTGGTTAAAACTTTTCCCAGGTTAGTCAATGCTTCTTGCAAGTTAGAACCATAAGGGGTAATATCATCCATATAGAGTTCCATCAAATCATGAACCAACTCAGCAAATATGCTTAGTGCTGCTCTCTCGAATGTGGTGGGAGCATTGCATAACCTGAAGGGAAGGACCCGGTAGGCAAAGGTACCCCATGGACAAGTGAAAGTGGTCTTATCTTGGTCTTCCAGGCTGATTTGGATCTGATTATACCTGTTAAACCCATCTAGGAAGGAAAATAACTTCTTCCCTGCCAGGCAATCTAACACATGATCTAGGAAAGGCAAAGGGAAATGGTCCTTCTTAGTAGCTTTGTTAACTTTTCGATAATCTACACAGATTCTCCACTTGCCGTTTTTCTTGGGCACAAGCACCAAAGGAGAAACCCACTCACTGTCAGAGATGGGGTAGACGAATCCTACATCCAGCAACTTTTGCAGTTCTTCTTTGACAATGTCCTTAATGGCTGGCTTCATTCTTCTCTGAGCTGACTGACTGGCTTACAATCCTCTTTAATGTAAATGTGATGGGTGCAGACTAAAGGGTGGACTCCTTTCATCTCCTTATATCTCCAAGCAAAAACACCCAAATGGTTGTTCAATAAGCTATATAGCTCTTTCTCCTGAGATGGGGATAGGGATGAGTTGATCTTAAAGGTTATTTCAAGGCCAAATTCCACATTCTTAACTCAGAGAGAGCTCAGATCAGCCATACTAAGATCCACTAAAGCATTGGCTTGGGTGTCTTCTACTAACTCCTTTAATGGCAGCGCATTGGGAGGTGGATTTTGAATCAAATTCTCAATAAGGTCATCCTCGGTTTGAGGACCTCCCCTGCTAGCTTCCACTGTGCACAATGGTGTAGAGTAGACTTCATCCTCATCTTCCTCCTCCAACCATAGAGGTAAGTCATGTTCTAGCAGAGGTTGGGCAGGAGGATATAGGACTAGCTATTTGGACATAGACCCATTCTTAATGGTCATGCTCCCAGCTCGACAACTTATGTAAGCATCTGTAATAGCTAACCAAGGCCTTCCCAAAATGAGGGGGTATCCAATGAGTTTTTCCTCTGGCTGAAGGACCAAAAAGTCCACAAGGTACTCCCAAGAATCAATGGAGACCATGACATATTCCACAATCCCCTCAGGGATCACAGTGGAGTGGTCTGCTAACTGTAGTACTATCGAGGTCTTTCTTAGGGAACTCTAAAGGTTGAGTTTGAGCATGGTGTCCTTGGTAATCAAATTAATGGTAGCCCCTACATCAATTAGAGTGTGGGGGATTATGGTGCAATTGATGTGGACATCGCCTACAGGACTCTCATGGTCTAGATATTTTGGACAAATTATTTGTCCCAACATCAAATCGGACAGTTGTCCTATGACATTAATATTTGGGGCATCTCTCTTACACCTACCTAGGTGCCTAAAACAGTTCTCTTTGATCAATTTGTTATAGATAGGTACATCTTTTATGGCCCGGAGAAGTGGTATTTTTACACATAACTGTTTAAGTTCTCCCAGAAGTTGAGTCTCTTCTGGGTTTGGTTGCGTGGTTCTAGCTAGTCTCTCAGGAGAAGGTGGAATGGCTTTGGGTTCACTTTCCTATTTTTCTTCCTCATCCTCCTTAGGAGGAGGTTGGCTATTTGAGAGGACCTTCCTAGATCGTAGGTTGATCTCCTGAATCTCCATAGCATAGGTAGGGCATGTTGTCTCTCCAGTATATACCTGCTAGGTCTGTCTATTATTGGGGTTCAGGTTCAGTTGAGCAGGCATCTGGGATTTTCTTGGAGGAGCAGGAGGTAATGGTTATGGTTGAGTAGGTGGTGGAGGAAAAATAGTGGGAGGAGAGTTGTATTGGGCCTCCACCCGTGTTGAGGTACAGACTAGGAAGGATGAGGAGGGGGACCCCAAGAAGGTATGTGAGTGGATTGGTTGGGGTTGTAATAAGTCTGGGATGTCCCTTGAATCCCTTGCTGGTAAGGTCTGGGTCCGTGTGGCCTCCTTTGTTTCATGAAGTAGAGTGGTTCAGTGGCTCCTTTAGTCCCTTGGTACATAGCTTTAAATTTGGGTAAGTTTGGGCACTGATTTGTAGGGTGGTCTACCTCACAAATGAAACATACCTCTATGGAGTGCAATGGACACTCGTTCCTAGGATGCTTCCTTGTGCATCTAGGACAAAAGATGGCCAAAGCCCTCTCAGCTTCCTCTTGCTTCTATTGGATTCGGAAGGTATCCATTTGCATGGCAATGGTCTGTCTCACCTCACTTTTAAGGTCTTCCATCTGATTTGCAAACTCATGTTTGGAGAAGGTGGCACTGGGTGAAAGATGACTCCCCCTACCTCTATTCCGGGCTACCCTAGAATGATTTCTAAACATAGTCTTTATTTCATCATAAGGTAGTTGGTAGATGTCTCCCCCAGCCAGCAAATGGAGGGTATCTACAAGGTCTTCAAGGACTGCTCGAAGTAGAACCAGCTTCAGAGATTCAGGGTCAAGTGTGCACCTGGCCCTTTTATAACTGAGTTGGATCCTTTCTTCATAGTCTTCTAAAGATTCATCACTTCCCATGGTCATCCGAAAGATTTCTCCCTTTGTTTCCTTTGCCCTACAGTAATCCTGGTATTTGTTTTTAAAGGCTTGTTGCATCTGAGCCCAAGTTGTGATAATGTTTCCAGGTAACCCCATGAACCAGCGTAGTGCTACATCCTTGAGGGTAGAGGGAAAGAGTTTCAACTTTTGTTCGTCTTTTGCAGAGTCATAAGTTCAACAAAGGACATCAAACTCAAACAAGAAGGTATCAGGGTCTTCAGTGGTCAATCCATTGAAGTGAGGTAAGGCTGAGGGGCTTATGTTTTTCATTTTTGTGTCCTCATTGGTCTCTTAGATGGGAAATGCACCTTCTATTCTCTCCTCATTTCCTATACTGTTTTTGTGTTCAGCCGTGGTCTCTGGAGGAATGTTTTCTTACTCTTCTTTTGTTATAGGATCTTCGTATATCTCTAGAGGTTCATCTATAGGTTCTTCTGGATCACTGCCACCAAAGAAGAGATAAGGGTGACTCAGTGATGTGGTGGGGGTGTTGGGTAGGAATTTTCCTGAATTGTCTCTATTCCTACGAGGCATGAAATGAAATATTTTTGGGTTGATTTCTGTTTTTTTCCTCTGCTTGTACTTGCAAAACTGAAATTAATTTAACAACAAATTGCAACTAACTAAAATAAACCTTGATGGAATGGAAATTGCATAGTCGAAATGAAAGTAGGAAATGACTAATCTATGTTGTTGAAATGAAATTGGAGAATTGAAATGCTAATCTATGCTTGCAGAATTGAAATTGTGGAATTGAAATGCTAATCTATGAAAGTGGGAAATATCTAATTTAGGCTTGCTGAAATGAAATGAAAGTAGGAAATGTCTAATCTAGTTTTATGGAAATTAAATTGTAGAATAGAAATGAAACAACTACTCTACTCTTGCTGAATTAAACTACTTAGCAGAAGGTTGCAGTAGAAAATAGAAGAAAAGCAGTAATCACAAATACTCTGACACTTCCCCAGCAATGGCACTAAAAATATGGTGGGCTCCAATATTGCAGCAATGATGCTGCAATTCCTAGGACTCTTCTTTACTTTTATCAACCTGGTAGTTCTTAACAATCTTGGAAGCGATGGTGTTGTATGCACAAGTACTAGCTCTCACTGCAGGCTGTCACTTGATCAATTGGCGCAAGTTCGCTAGGAGCTTAAGCCAAATTCTGTGAGTTCTTAGAATAAGCTTTTAACTGTGATGGATGAAAGCTAACTCAAAATATGCTAGTCTACTTGGATAAAGAAGTGGAAAGCTGAAAGGAAATGCAAACCCTAGCAAACACTAGTTTTACTGACTAACCCTGCTGGTGCAAGAAAAGAGATGAAGGTTACTGAAATGGATTCCATTGAATCTTAGAATGGTAAAATGCATGTGTCTAAGCTACTTCTGAAGGAAAATATGGAAAAAGCATCTTTTTGTATTTTTGAGTAATTTTGCAGAATTATTATGCATGTGCTTTAACTATTTTTGACTGTGCAAGGTTTTATTGGCAAAAGGAAATGGATTGGGTGCTTGCAGGAGGTTGGGAAGGTGATAAGAGGGCCTAAGGGGTCCCTAGCACCCTTCTAGATAATTCCACAGCAATCAGATCTCTAGAAATTACTCGCATGAACTTTTACAGGAAGTCTGCAAGGGTTCTATAGGAAGTTCTATAGGAATAGGCCGAAAGTGGATTTTAGAGGGTTGGTGGTGGAAAAAAGGTGGGAAAGTGGAAATGAAGGATGTATAAGGATGTTAATGGGTCTAGGACTTGGTAAATGAAGCTAATGAGTGATGAAGGTGGTTGGATTTGTTAAAGGATGGAGAGAGCAATGTTGCACAAAAATGTAGAAATTAGGGCAAATTGGGAAAGTGTGGCAAATGTAGGGAAGGAATTTGAAATTAGGGGCTGGAACTGGTTGTATGATAGAGGAATTATAGGTAGGAATGTATCAGAGGTGCTCTACACACTATTTTCCAAAACTAGTCAAACAAAGACTAAAAGCCCATAGATCTATCTATTTTGACCTAATCCGACCTAAAAACCAGAAACATGATTAACAAAAGTTTATAGACAGGAAATCATGTAAGATATCTGTGGAAATTGAGCAAGAATATATCTAAACATGAAAACACAACTGATATCAACTTTTTCAACTTAAAATCTAACACTAGCAATTACATTGGAAGGCAAAAACAATGTTTTTGTGGCAGCAAGTATGCCTTGGTCTCAGCTCATGGTCCTAAGGAGGGAGAGATGAGATCAAGGACTGCGTGTTGGCCTTTTTGTAGATATTTTCTATTACCAAACTATCAAATCAACTTGAAGCATGAAATACTATCTTAATCATCAAAATCAACCTAAGTAACAAAGCGAGATTTTAACCTAAATAACAGAACTATTCTATGAATGCAAGAAAAACACATAAAAGTACACAAATGAGGTACTGGCACTTGGGTTTGGCCCAACCCCAAGAGCTACAACCTCTTAAGAAATCTTAGAGCTGGTGCAAAGTGAGATTCATCTTCATTAATCCAAAATAATAGTAATGTGATAGAATTGTTTACAAGAAGAGCTCGAAAATGAGCTGAAATGCAGAGTTGCACTAAAGTGAAAAAACAAACTATTCAATAGCTAAACTACCAAGGCTTGAAGCCTTCCTACTTATGCAACACAAGGACTCCCAACAGTCCTCCTTAACTTTAGGAGCTTGGCTGCCCAAAACTGTAGTTAATCAGCCACTTCATTAAACCTGCTCGGCTGCCCCTTGAAATCATCTTTCGTGGGCTGTTGAACTCCATGCTGATGGTGGAGAACTTGAGGAAGGGGTAATTTAGTGTAGGAGACACCCCTCTTACAAATCCTCAGCCTTGTTCCTTTGTATTTGGCTGCCAACATGCTCATAAATGCCTAACCTTGGTCCAAAAGATGTCCAAAAATCTGCGATAAGCACATATTAGACTTTGTGGTCAAGTGACTATTCTCATTCATTCAATTAACATAAATATATTCAAAAGCATGCATAAAATATGAATAATGGTGGATTAATCGAGAATAATAGGAAAAATGAGCCCATAAAGTTACCCATTTTTGGGTATCATCACAAACAAGAAGAACTATTACAGAAGCTTCAGGCTATCTAGCATTGCTATCGTCCACCGAATGTCAAAATGTAAATGAAGCATGCAAAGATGAATGTTGGGTCAAGGCCATGAATAAAGAACTTCATCAAATTGAAAAGAACAATGCTTGGGAATTAGGTCCTAGACCTCATGATAAGAATATTATAGGAACTAAATGGATATTAAAAAACAAGCTAAATGAAAATGGAGAAGTTATTTTAAATAAGGCTAGACTTGTTTGTAAAGGATACGCTCAACAAGAAGGTATAGATTTTGAAGAAACTTTTGGACCTATTGTTAGACTTGAAGCCATATGAATGTTCGTTGCTATTTCTAGTTTTCAGAAATTCAAAGTAGATGAAATGTATGTAAAATTTGCCTTTCTTAATGGAGACTTAGAAGAAGAAGTCTATGTTGAGCAACCACATGAATTCATTCTTGGAAATGATGCAAAAATTGTATGCAGACTCAGAAAGGCTCTTTATGGTCTAAAACGAGCTCCAAGAGCTTGGTATTACTGTCTTGACAAATATCTCCATCAACAAGGTTTTTCAAAAGGATCAGTTGATACAAATCTATATACAAAGATTGAAAATAATAAATTGCTAGTATTTGTTGTGTATGTTGATGATATCATTTTTGGTAGTAATGAAGAAGCCATGTGTCGAAATTTTTCTTCGCTAATGCAGCAAGAATTTGAAATGTCCCTGCTTGGTGAGCTTATATATTTTCTTGGTCTACAAGTTCAACAAACTATAGATGGTATTTTTTTGTCACAAACCAAATATCTCAAGTAGATCTTAAAAAAATACGATATGGAATACTCTAAGCCAGTATGTACCCCAATGGTAACAGGATGTAGTTTCAAATCAAATGATGAATCAATAGCAGTACATCAACCAATCAACAGATCCATGATTGGAAGTCTTCTTTATCTAACAGAGACCCGACCAGACATCATGCATACAATAGGAATAGTTCTAAGATTCCAAGAAAATCCAAAGGAATCGCACCTTCAGGTAGTCAAAAGGATTTTCAAATATCTTTAAGGAACACAAAATTTTGGTTTATTCTATCTTAGAGATACATATATTACACTTCATGCATATACAGATGCAGATTGGGCAGGAAGTGTTGATGATAGAAAAAGCACTAGTGGTGGTGCATGTTTCAGATTAGTGTCTTGGTTCAGCAAGGAACAAAGTTCAATTGCATTATCTATAGCTGAAGCAGAATATGTGGCTGCTACGTCTTGTTGCGCACAACTTCTTTGGATGATGTAAACATTGCAAGATATTCAGATCACATGTACTCCATGCATATCTGTTCTATGTGATAATAGAAGTGTCATCAGTGTTTCAAAGAATCTAGTCATGCATTCCAAGACCAAGCACATACCCATCAAATATCATTTTCTACATGAACAAGTGCTTGAACAAAAAGGTCAAATTGGAGTATGCTCCCTCCAAAGAACAAGCTCCTGATATATTCACCAAACCACTGCCCAGAGAGACATTTGAATATCTCTGACAAAATCTAGGAGTCGTTGATGCATCATCCTACTATTAAAACTTATCTGTTTCAGAGAAAGGTGGTTATACGTGAGTTTCATGAAGCGTAGTCACGTACATATGTTGGTTTCTGTGGATATAGTTGCGTATATGTTGGTTTGAGGAAAATCAGTGGGTCAGAATCAGGATGAAAAGAGTCTAATATGGTTAAGTGAATTAAATGTTCTACTTGATGATGGTTACAGTCTATGGATGACATGTAGAAATATGTTAGCTCTCATAAGTTGTTGATAACTTGATGTATATCTGATTGATGATGATGCCTTGATAGCTCTTCTACTATATGAAATGATCAAATCTGACAGTGATCATCTAGCACAGGTTCAGGGGGAGCATATACTTCTAATAATGCATTGTTAGCATTACCTTAGAAGATCTTGGAATGAATTCACACAATTGTTTTTGATTCAGGTGGAATAGGTTCATGGGGAGAACATGGTTGTTGGTCTGGATGCTGATTGACAGATGCTAATGATGAAAGTTGTTGCTTTGGTCTTTGTTATTTATGTCATGTATATCTTTTAATGAAAAGGTCATGAAAAGGCCTATTTTGTTACCCCACTATGGTTGGGAGATGGATATATGTATAAGTCATTGATGATAGGAAGGTCATTGATGATGTATGTATAGAGTCATGTTCTTCTTTTAGAACATGTTTTTGCAGGCCTTGCTTATATTCAGTGGGAGCATGGGCTCATTCATGGAGCTCAATCAACACACTTCAACATATCAGAGAATTCAGCATGTACTTAGGGGGATCATAACCCTTTTCCCTTGATGACAAAGCAGGAGAATGACTTGGGGTTGCCATCAAGTCCAAAGGGGGATATTGTTGGCATTATGACACAGATGTTGTCCTTGATGGAAACTCACTCATATGATAGATCAAAGTTCAAATTCACAGAATGAAGAAAGAGAGCTATACACAGGTTCCCCATTGACCCGGCCACGTGTACACATGGGTTAGAAGACCAAAAGGAGCATATAGTGTACACACGCACTTTCATAGAAGGAAAGGCATGTACATGTTGGAAAACTAAGTTTTGGTCTATGGTATTTGGTCCATGGTATTTTGATCCATGGTATTGTCCAAGATATCTGGTCCGAAGTGTTGACCCCAGGTATTTGGTCCAAGTTATTGGTCCTAAATAGTTTTGGTCCATGGTATTGAGTAAGGCCTAAGACTATAAAAGGAGGAGAAGATCATTAGGCAAATGTACTCAACTATTGAATATCTAATGAAGAGAAAGTTCTAGTATACATGTTATTAGGTTATGGTGCATAGCTGGATCTGAACCATGGATGAACCTTAGCACTTGATGAAGGATAAGATCTAATGGTGGGTCAAGATCTTAAGGCTTGAAGTGAAGTATATTTGTGTGGTTTTGATCATTTATTTCAATAACTGGTGTAGGTTGTAGTCTATAAAGATGATCTGGGTATAACTGAAGTCTACAATTGTTGTAAAGATTAAATCATCATTTATAGGCCTATACGTAGGTTCACTTTAGAAAAGGCATGCATAGATGCTGGTTCTACATATCAAAGAAGTGTATACATCTTAAATTTGATTTGCAGATCCATACGTAGGTTCGCCTTAAGAAAAGAGCATATGCATGCAAGTTCGACACATGGAAGTAACGTATACCTCAAAAAATATGTTTTAGCTGCTTCTGTTTGCTATTGTTGTGTTCTGGGTTCTCGCTTGGGTTCTGGTTACTGTATTCTGGTTACAACATTCTGAAAAGTGATTGATTGATTCAGTTGTTGTTGGTGCAAAGGAGATTAGTTGATGCAGATATATTTGATGTTTGAATGATGTTATTGGATGGATCCACTCTGAAAATTTATGAAACGTGGTCCTTGGAAGAAAAGAGAAGGTTGTACACTTCTATAGGCTGGCACCTATGTACTAGTAAACATATCAGCTAGTACAAGGGCTAGGGGGTTGTAGCTGCCTTCCAGGAGAAGCTAAGGAATGAGAGAAGGTTGTAGCCTTCTGCAGGTAGAATCTTACGTACTAGTATAAGACTGTACTAGTACAAAAATTGTAAAAAGAAGTTTCTTATTAAAAGGAATATAAAGATGATTGTAGCAAGTGGTTTTCACCCACATTGGGTTTCCACCTTATATCTTGTGTTCATGTGTGTGATTGACTGTTCTGTTTTTTACTACACTTGGTTACTGTTTAAATGGTTTTGAAGCATTAATTAAATATCAACATATGATGAATCAACTGAATCCTAAGTTTTCAGGATATACTCTAGTTGCCTTAAATATAGTTGTGTATACACGCGAGTTCCACTAACTGAAGTAGCGTATATGAATTTGATTATGGAAATGAAAAATAATTGACTTGCTAATACTGATTCACCCCGCCTCTCAATATTATTTCTAGCATTTGCCACACACTTTCTCCATTCAACCAAATCCTTAACATCAGATGTTGGAGGCTTTGGGATATCATGATCTATGAATTCCTTTAGCCCCTTGTCTTCCAACACTACCTCCATCCTATCCTTCTAAGCTATGTAATTCGAGTTCCCGTGTAGGGCATAATCAAGTCTCAAACTACAGAATGACATCCTATCGACTATGAAGTTTGAACCTACAAATTTGATTTTACCTGGATAACAAACTCATATGCTCCTCTTCTAAAGTGAATTCAAGTCTGATACGATTCCTTTTTTAAGCTATAGATTAAAATTTCTTATGTGATATGATAAAACAAAACACATGAATCTACTCTACTCATGAACAGAAACAAAAATTGATCAATAAAATCATGATGAAGAAAAGGAAGACTTTCAATTGCACATAACATAATATTTTTTTGGGGAAACAAACTACTTAAGACTCTGACTATCTATATTGCATTAACCAGAATATCTGAGAATAAAATACAATTATTGTTTAACCTGAACAAACGCTGCACACGTACAAACTATCTCACTACTTCACAAACCAGCTCAAGCCAGCACTTATCCAATTCTTCCACCTTCCAAGCCCCTACTTCCTTGTGCAATCCCTAATGGAATTAGCCCATATTTAATTGGGAAAATCCCTCACCATAACTTCAAAATCCATCGTTGGCCTTCTACTGATTGCATGCACCATCTGTACAACGCAGAAAATTATACAAGTAATAGTACATTGTCCCTAAACTATAATATCATCTCGGTCTTTCTCAGAATTGACATGCATGAGCTATTTATTATTGAATTATTAGTTATCTGATTGATCATTCCATGTGAACTAATTCCAATTTAATTCACTTGACCACTCACTAGTTCGTCCAATAGTTAGAACTAGTTTAACTAAATTTAACTTGGTTAAACTGAATTAAATAATTACAACTCAATAATAACTCAACATGGGCCCCTAAAATTTAGGAATCACTATACATGACTCTAGATAGATTTCCAACTCAAATTTACTGAGCCATCTAAATCAATTTAACATAGTTAACTACTACAAGTTTCTATGAGAATAGAATTACAATTTAATTCAAGGACAAAATAAATTAGGATTTTCTTGTTGTTATTTTTAACAGTTTTTGAAGTCATCACAATTCTCTAACATTTATTTAATATTTTTAATTAAGAAACGATTTACATTACAATGATCACTTAATATTTTATGTATTTATTTGTTATAGATGTTTTTTTTCAAGTGTTTAATTGTCACTTCATTATTTTCCACATTGCAATCAAGTGCTTGAGAAATATAAAAGTACAAAAATATTTAAATTCCAAAGCATTCTCATTTGTGATTAGGGTTGCTTACTTTCATAGAAATAGATTTTAAATGTTTTCTTGTTTAAATTTACAAGCTTTCATAGATAAAATTTACTCACTTCTATAGAGTAGAAATTCCCATGTTTTAATATATTAAGTTTACATTCATAGATTAAGATTCCATGCTTTCATATATTAAGGTTAAGTTCTTTCTATATTATTTTGTTAATGTTTTCCTATATTAATTCTCCAATGCTTTTCTAGATTAATATTTCATTTCATGTCATTTTATCAATTTTCATAGCATAGAACTTTCTTTCATTGCAATTTATTTCCTTTTGAATTGAAATGTAAACTCCTAACATATACTCTGTTGTATATTTCACAAGTTTACAATCTTGGATTAACAATTTAATGTAAAATAATTTAAACCAAAATTAAATTACCCAACATTTTTGGCATTCTTGTTGGGGAATTATACATAGGATAATCTTTCAATTTATATTTCTCTTTAATTTCCGCAAATTTGGAAAAGTGAGATGTCAGGGTGAGGCGTAAGAACCTACACATCACCATTGTGACGTCTATATTAACTTCAGTTATTGAATTGCATCTCATTCTTAATTGAATTCTTTTTTAGTTGTATAAGTTTAACTTCATTCATTTTAGAGTGCATTCTAGAGTTAGATTCATTAGAGGAAGAACTCTGAGAACTTCAATTTCACAATCACCTACCCTTCCTACTAGATCATGTGGTGTAGTAAAACAACATCACCATGCACATCATGCATTCTTACTTTCATAGGTAGAAGAACACTTGCTTCTGGAGGTGGAAGCGGTGTCATATGATGTAGAAGAAATGGATAGAAATGATGACAATGAAGAAGATCCCTTTGGATTTCCCATTTAAAATACTAATATAAATGTTAAAAAGAAAAACATATCTCCATTTGTGCTTCCCAACTTCCATTGTATGAGATTAGAATACCAAAAAATATTTATTTTTGAAATTGAAGTACTTTCTAGGTCTTATGATTACTTATTAAATGCTCAAAAATTGAAATTGTTTCTAGCTACATTGAAGGATAAAGCTCTTAAATGGTTCATGTGTTTATGAACTAATTGAATAAGATCATGAGATGATATGAAAAAGGATATTTCTAGAAAAATATAAGGACTATTGTATACATTATGATCTTAAAGAGGAAATCTTTAAAATGACTCAAAAATAAGATGAGAGTCTTGAGGATATGGTAGAGAGATTTATGTATTATGTTAAGAGAGAAAAATTGCATAATTCAATATTTGATATATTAAAAACCCTCTTACTTAGAGTAATTAGAGATGAATGGATTGATCGTCTTAATATCATGGGTAAAGGATATGTTTCTCAATTATCATTCAAGAGCTTTGTGAATCATGAAAGAACATATCATTAGGAAATGCAAAGTATGCTAGATCCCCTCAGCATTCAGTTATGGCTAAGTAGGTAAGTTAGTATCAAGCTCAATAAGTCAAGTTGAACTTGGAAATTTGCTTCATAATTTGAAATTTGATATTCCTGGTAATTTATGTGAACATATTGATATGCTAAGAATGAAAAACAAGAAAAAGGTTGAGAATGTTTCTTTTGCTATATTTTTCCCTAAATGTAGAAAGAAACATGTCTTGAATGAATTTCTACTTGATAACATTGAAATTTGTGTCATTTGTGCATAATAACATGCTATAAAAGATTACCCATCCTTACTAGTGTTGAAATATGTTTACCAAGAAAATGGTGGAGTAAACCAAGCACTAGAGAAACTCTATTATGTAGCTTCAAGAATACCTTGGAATCCTTGTCAACCTGGTATGATCTAATATTCTAATTCACAATTTCAAGGTTATGCACAACAATCTCAAAGTAATTGGAACACACTCTTGCCTTGGAAACATTGGCCATCTTAATCCCAATCTGAAAACCAATCTTGGCAACATGGTTGGAAAGGCACTAATGGAATAAATCAACCATATCCTCAATATTTTTCTCACTATCCTCAATACCAATCTCAATGCTATTCATACCATTCACCTCCACCAAAACCTCATTTTCACCCTAAGTTGACTTGTAGTCAACCTATCCCATTATCACCTACTCAACGACTTCAAAAACCCATTCCCACTCTAGTACATGCACAACCATTTCTGAACCCCAAAAATAAAATACCTCAACACACTTATAATGGTAAGATAAAAAAATTTCATAAAAATCCTCTTGATATAAATGATATTCATCTTATATTAGGAAGAGTATTGCAAAAATAATCTCTTGTTGTCATTGAAGAAAAACATCCAGAAGAAGATACATAAAAGACTCAAGAATCGTGGACCATATTTTATGGAGAGAAACCATTGGATCCTAAGATCGAGGAATTTTTACTATGCCTATCATCAAATAATTTATGCGTTCAATAGTCTACTCAATAAACTATAGAAGATTCAAATGATATTAAGAAGAAGACATACTAATCATCCAGATGATCAAGTGAACCAAAAGAATCACAACTATATTGAAATTTGGTTCCAAAATATCATTGAGATAAAGTACCACTCCTACAACAGTTCTTTACAACATCTCAGTCAAAACAATTGGTCCCTCATATTCTGGTATATATCAAAGTATATCTTCCAAACCTACATATGCATTTATTTTTCTTCTTGTTACACACATGGCTCCATTGGAAATATTATTATACTTGAAAGATATATTCATTTTCAAGTAGATTAGGATAGAGTTAAAAAAACAAAATAAAAGGTAAAGAGAAAAGGAGAAAAAAAAGAGAAAAAAGTCCGCTTGTGAAAACTAGTTTACTGGAACAATTGGATACAAGATTTTCTGAAAAAACTAGGCAACTGGCCAATAAAGTTCACAATAAGTTTTGTAATTTCAGGTTGGTTTCAATATTTCATTATGGTTCTTCAAATCATTTTCAGTTCTATGCTTGAGTTGGTTGATGTGGGATTCATCAAGGTCCACCTTCCAATAGATCTTGTCCCACTGACTTCAACACTTTATCTGGGACCAAGATCATCGGTTATATTAAGTGCCTTGGATGTTGCACACATCAATGGGAAACCTCCTCACTTACAACAATGGGAATACAACAATGTATCTTGATTATTAGATTTTGTAGGCGACTCAACTTCAACACATTCATTAGTACCTTTTAAGATGAACTCTTGTAGCTTGACACTCATTTACATTAACGATGAGTTGTCTCACATTGCTTAATGATTGAGATTATTGGTTGGTAATCCAATGAATTCTTTCTATGTTCTCCTTCAACTAAATCCATTCACCTAGATTTAATTGTACTAACCAAGGTTATATTTGAAGACTATATGGTTTATGATATCAACAACAACTTGCAGTAGTGTTCCAATAAATCAAAATTAAATTCCTACATCCAACAATAAGAAGGTACAAATGTTTCAATTTTATATTTCATCCTCTATTCATATAGCCAAGGGAAAAGAAGAACCAAGTCAGATTCTTCCACTTCACATTCTATGATCTATCAATAACATCCAAGATCTTCTCGATGCATAGATTATGGAATTTTCATGTAGGTGAAGGTATGTTGTTTTCTAATCTTTAATCAATAATTCCTTGAATGCTAAAATATTCGTATTTGGAAAATTTTCCATGTGACTTATCTTTCCCAATTTTTCAAAGACATAAAGCAATTTAAGTTGGGGGGGATATTCATTACCATTCCATATTCCATAACCTCATACATTTTTGACGAACATGTTTCTCCCAACTGAGTATTGTTGCTCTTCAATTCAAAAATCAATATGTTTTGGAGTGATTCAGATGATGATAAATGATAAATTTATATGAATATAAATGGGTCTTCACTTTTAATCAATTTTCAAGTATTATTTGTTGCAGTAAGAAGAAGAGTAAAATAAAAGTGTTACCACGCAAGAATAAAAACTACAATACTTTTGGTTTCCACACAAAAACCAACCAAATGAGCTTCCACTTAAATATATTTCAAAGAAGACTCCAAAATAACTCTCTTCAGAAAAATAAATTATTGAAGACTTTGTAAAACATGCAAATTTTGGACAAGCATCTCAAGTGACAAAACGAGTTGTTGATAAAACATAGTATTTCACTCCAAAAGGCTACATAAAATGATATGACATTAGTTCATGAGAATTAATGCAAGGTTATGTGAGGACATGTGACATCTTCAGTTGGGGGGAAATGTTGGGTCTCCACACTGTCATCTTTTTCTTCCTCTTTTCATTCACCTTTAACCATATCCCACTATCCTATAACCATACATTAATACCATTTTTATGATTATATATGGTTTTATACTTATTATTTTCCAAAGAATATATTTTAGTATTTTAAGTGAATTTATGGTTAAATATTAGGAAAATAACATGTATTCACTTATATATAAAAGTTGGATGAGTTTTGTGATGTTTGTAAGCATATTTGAAGGTTGCAACAAAGTCATATTTGGCCTTTAAGTCTCAAATTTGAAGTTCATATTTAACCCTTGAAGACTTGAGGAAGATTTGAGATAATCATTCAAGCACATTTGATGGAGAATAATCATGTAAGCTTTTATAAGATTTCTCATCAATATTTTAGATATTTGTGAGAGGATATTTAGAGATGTTACTTTCTAGATGTTAACACATGGTTGGAACCACATGAGATATTTGTGTATCTACGAGAGATTTTTGATATATGGGAGAGTTTTGGATCTACATTTATTAATTAGTTATCTTAGTTTTTGTATAAATAGGAGTGCCTTCTCCATTCAAAGGGAGGAACGCTTGGAGCATAATTCCGAACCATGATGGAATAAAACAAATTTGATAAGTTCTTGTGTTATTTGGTTTATAGTTTTATATTATTTTTTGTTGTAATTTGTAGTTTTATAGTTCACGTACTTTTATCATATATGTAGCTTATATTACTTTTCTTACGTTTTAAATTAGTTTCTTTTGAAAATCAACAATAACACTTTGTTTAATCTTCCAATTGTGAGCCTTCAACACTTCATTGAATATAGTGATCTAGATTAGTAGCAATTTTCGGTGAGTCATCTTCTAATGCAGTTTCTAGGAAACCTAAGATAGATCTAAAAAATAAAACATGTGTTTTATGGATAACGAGCCAATTTCATTGATCATCAAGAATATCTTCAAAATTATGCATGATTTTGGAGATATTCATGTATCTTTAAAATGTAAATTTTCAAATTCATTGTTGTGGCCAAAAAATCTATCAATAGAAAAAAGAATTTGAACTATTCATAAAACTAAGAAAGAGATCACTCATTTTGAACTTAAATAAATCTAGTTTTTGAAGTCATCATCATTCAATAACAATTATTTAACCTTTTTAATTAAGAAAAAATTTACATTACAATGATCACTTAGGATTTGATTTATTTACTTGTTATAGATGATGTTTTTTCAAGTTTCTGATTGTCACTTAACTCTTTTACATATTGTAATCAAGAAAAATGAAAAATATAAAAATACAGAAAAAACCTAAAGCATTCTCATTTGTGATTAGAATTGTTTACTTCCATAGAAATAGATTTCAAATGCTTTCTATATTAAATTTACAAGATTTCAAAGATTGAGTTTACTCACTTTTATAGATTAGAGATTCACATGCTTTAGTAGATTAAGTTTACGTGGTTCCATAGATTAAGGTTCCATGCTTTCATAGATTAAGTTTTCATGCTTTCCTAGATTATTTTTTCAATGCTTTCCTAAGTTAATTATTAAATTCTTGTCTAAATTAATATTTCATTTTATTCATTTTCATAAAGTAGAACTTTCTTTTATTGAAATTTATTTCCTTTAGAAATGAAAGCTAAACTCCTAGCATATATTATGTTGTATATTTCATAAGTTTACAATCCTGGATTGACAATTTAATTTAAAATTATTTAAAGCATAGTTAAATTACCCAACAATATTTGGCCCCACTAGCAGCTATAGTGGACATCGGGCCACAAATTTTTGAGTGTATAAGTCCCAGCACACCATCCCCTTTCTTGTCACTTCTTGGGAATGTTTCCATAACTTATTTCCCAAGCATGCACCCTATGCATACATCATTGTGTATTGTTCCAAGTTCTGGAACCACCGTTACTATCTTCCTGAGTATCTTGAGAGATCCATGGTGTAAATGTCCCATTCTCCTACTCCATAGCTCATTTAGTTCCTTCCCACTACTATTTTCACAACCTACTAGTTCCATTGGATAACTAAGTTACAACTTGTACAACATATTGCTTCGAACTCCAATATGCCTCACCCTCTTCCAGCTTGGGTGTTTGACAAACACCTTATTCCCTAAAAATTGGACATTATATCCCTTGTCCTGTAGTTGGGATAATGAAATTAGTTTCATACACTATCTTGGCACATGTAGTACATATGTAGTGTTCGTAATTTCTCCTAACTCCCTCTGAAAATCGAGGGTACCTCTCCACACTAGAGTACACTTCGTTATGTTTCCCATCGTAATATGCAATTCCACCTGCTACTCCTTGTAGTTAGAGAAATATTCTCCAACCCCTATCATGTGAGTTGAATCTCCATTGTCTATATACCAAATACCTTGTGAAATTGACCCTGATAGGAAAGAAAAATTGTGTTGTAACCTCAAAGAAAAATATGAAGCCCCCTGAATATTAACTTTGTCCATGATCATAATGGAGAATTTACTGAAGAATTCTTATGTGTTCTTCCTCTCCCACCCAACACTAATTTTGTTCTAGAAAATTGTTGCAAAACCCTCTATACCCACACAAGAAAATATGCTCAATGAAAATACTGAGTTGTTTCTACTCCCTTTGCCTAGTGGAATTACTTCTGGGAAATTCAAAAGTTTTATACCACCTGCAACTGAAGAACAATTTTTCCCAGTAATTCACATTGCCTAGCTAAGCACTGTTCAACTTCAGAAAGTTCTTCTTAACAATCCCTTTGAACAACGAATTTTCCTTTCTGTACATTTGAGCTTCTTGTCTGTCAAATTACCTCTAATACCATTTGAAAATTTCACTACTGTCATGCAGAAAGAGTTATTTTGTTTTAACAACCAGGTAAAACCCTTAGTGACCTCAGCGTAGTTCGGAATGAATCGACGTAGAAAGTTTGCTTTCCCTTGCAAACTTTGGAGTTGGTGCAAACTCGAAGGAGGAGGCAATTTGATGATTTCTTCTACTTTCGAGGGATCGACGCGAATGACGGCTTTGGAAACAACAAATCCTAGAAATCAACCTGCTTCTATACAAAACACACACTTGTGCGGATTTAAACGAATGCGATAATGCCTACACCTCATGAAGATTGCTCGTGAGTGAACAAGGTGATCGGTTCGATGTAAAGAATGAGCAGGAAAATCGTCTAAATAAGGTTGCACAATGTGCTTGATATCATGAAACGCATAAGACATGGCCCTCTGAAAAGTGGCTCCGGCGTTTTTGAGTCCAAAAGGTAGTTTGCAATAAGCAAATGTTCCCCACGGACAAATAAAAGCCGTTTTCGGTTGGTCGGCTGGTAGAATATTGATTTGATTGTGGCCCGAAAAACCATCCATGAAGGAAAACATTTCGCTCCCGGCACAATCATGATTTGATCGATATAAGGCGTTGGATAATTGTCCTTAGGACAAGCTCGATTTATATCCCTATAATCGATACAGATTCTTATTGTCCCCTGCTTTTTGTTAACCGGGACAATATTCGATACCCAATCCGTTAGCGGGATTGGATAAATGAAACCGGCTTTTAATAGATTTTCGACCTCTGCTTTAATGGCAGCCGCTTTTCGAGGGTGAATCTGACGCAACCGTTGCCGGACGAGTTTAGCATCTGGGTAGGTTTTAATCTCATGAATAACAATAGAGGGATCAATTCCTGGCATTTCTTCGTATGACCAGGAAAACACGTCATTGAATTCTTGGAATAGGGCCTTATAAGTTTCAATCTCAGTTTCGGAACATGAGGCACCTATATGAATGTTCTCAAGAATCCCAGGCTTCACGGAAATGTCAATGGGAATAG
>APFE030609528.1:97697-165362 GCA_000404065.3 Pinus taeda | reverse complement strand
AGGTTAGAAGCTGAACATTTTTGAGGGTAAATGCTGGTGAAATCAAGACTTCCTATTTGAGCTTAAGAGGAGAGATCACATACCTTTTTCGCTTCATTAGGGAGTGAGTGAAGCTTGTCAAAGTAGAGGAGACTTCTTGTTGGACCCTGGGAGGAGCTTGTACAGCGTCAAGGAAAAGGTTGTAAGGTTCTTCTCCTTTTGAATTAATACAATAAAGCTCATTTTTCTCAACAAGTATCTCATGTTATTTGTTTCATGGGCTCCTTCACTTTCATGTTAAATATGTTTTATAATATTGGTTATTTAGGTGCTATTTAATCGTTTTCCTTGTTTGTGCTTGCAGGTTTGTGACAAAGGAACTTACTTGGATCAAAGGAGCGAAGGCATCCCCAAACTTGCGTTGGACATAAGGTAGGCCTTAAACACACTTGTTTGCCATTATTTATAAAAGCACATTTAGAGAAAGATAGTGTCTGGTTGGTTTGCTTGTCATTAGGTCTTCTTTAGATTCTAGGAAGGTCTATCTTGTCCGCAAGATCGACTCATTCCGCGTGACAAGCATTGAGCAGTTATAAAAAACTGGTAAAATTGTGTTTTACATGTTCAGTTACAATTTCATTGCATTTCCTCTACAAATTTTGTTACATTTCCATTGTTTTTATTCCAATTTATATATCATATTCATGTTTAGGCACCAATATATGCAAACATAATGCAAGTATGGAAAACCCCATGAAAGCTATCTTCCATAAACATACAAAATCATTTATGTATTGAAAGAGTGGGTGTAAATGCATGGAGTTATTTACTAACCTTAAATGAAAATTCAGACAAATTAGACAATTCCACGAATATATCTTGACCACCTATCAAACATACATGAACATATTCAACAAAACTATAATACATCAAATACATATAATATGCTAATAAATATTAAAACCAATTTCAAAACAAATGCCTCACAACAAACCTGCAAATCCATGCATTGTTGGAGTGAGGGCGACCTCGCTTGTTGGGTTATTCAAACTCAAATGGTTCATCTTCATCTGTAATGATATTGAAGTCAATTTCCAATAATGCATTTTGTTTGCTTGTTTTTATTCTCTTTTTGGGGCTCAAGAAACTCTTCTTCCTCTTCAAAGATGTCTCAAAAGCACCCAACCACACGTGAATTCATGATCCATAATGTGAAGATTGTTAGTGTCATATAACATTTTTTTAAACAAAGCAATCAATTGTTCAATATTGGTCAATGTAGAAGGATGCATTTTTCTAACTAGGTTTATGTAGCCAAATAAATCCTCTTTTGCCAGCTTAAGTCCTTGAACATTTACATCAATATTGTGACTATCCATGACAAATGTGTTTGCAACTTCAACAAGATCTAATATTGTCTCTATATTTATTTCAGGAGGGTCATTGTATGAATCAATTGTGCTTTGATGATTTAGTAATTGGTTTGAAGCCATTTAACGGGAAGACAACCAACCCACCTTTATGGCATGCTTGCAAATGTGTCCACGAATAGACCATGGGAAATCACAAGTTAAGAAATCTGTGCGATGACAAGTGACAAGATATTGATTATTAGGTTTGGATTGAATCCTCACCCAAAAAACATGAGACATTTTCTCATGAGGGTTGCAATCACTATCTGGAATTCTTTTTTCTTTTTCCATTAATGATTCAAAATGTTTCTCTTTCGTGTAATTATTCAAAAATCCTTCCTTTTTTAGAATTTCCTTAAACCAATAACAGGGCTCAACATTTGTTAGAAGAACATATATCAACCAATCCATCCTATGAGAACATTTCTTTCTTCTATCAGATAGAAAGTTTGTCTTTAGGTAATAATGATATGACTCCACAACATTGTTTGTCTCCTGATTTGCAAGGGCAAAATCCTGAAATTATTTTACCCACATCCCTAATTGCATAAAAGTTGGGTTAATGAAAACCAAAAAGAGAAATGTAAGGAAGAGTTTGTCAACTTACAAATCTTGTCACCAACAACCCAATTCTTGTGGAAATAGTTTAGGAACTTCTCATCATTAGCAAATTTGTTGAAGAAATCATTAGTTGCATTGCACTTCAACAATGGAACAATAATTCATAATTAAACTCAAATCACTAAACATCTCTTTTTCTATTTCTGGACTACTGGCCAATCGATTCACATTTTTTAGCCATGCTCGACATATTTGCCAAACACACAACATAGCATTGCACCTTGTGATTCTCTTGCCATATTCAATTCATTTCAAGCATGTTATTTTTGTAATAAATACAAGTTGTACTATAAAATAAGAATATTGAAGTTACCTTAAAGCATTGATTTCAACCAATAAATCATCAACCATGAAGGGATTAACTTTCCAGCTATGATCAACTTGGTGACACCTAAGCATGAGGTGCTCCAACCATAGTGAAATGTCTTGTGATGTATTACGTGATGCCACCACCCATGCAACTGACACTCCACTTTGTTGTTCATCAAGCACCACGAGTATCACATTAAAAAAATATTGAAGTCAACTTCAACTCATTAATCATTATCAATCATTACTAATCAAATTATTGCACTATATCAATCATTCTTAATACACTCACCCCATATTCATTTATTAAATGTTGAATCCATGGATATTAGGCTATTATTCGATATCTTCACCATGGTCTCCAACATCCACTTCGTTTGAATTCCAACTATAAAAGGGATCTCTCCACCGTTGGGATTTTGATAAAAGAAAAAATCATCTGGGTATTTTATATACCAAAGGTTCACACTCATTTCATCCTTCTTATGCAACTAATATTTTCCTTTCATTAGATGATTATAGATGTTAACAACATCTTCCTTACACAAAAAATCCCTATCTTGAGTTGCAACATCCATGTCAACATATTTTTTAACATGCATTTTGCAAACGGAGTCAACTGGCACTTCCAAGAAGAAACAATTCTCTACATAGGAAACCATTTTCCTTGATAACTTTGGTTGATGCAGGGACCTAGCATGACCTGAAGTGTCCTGTTGGCCATGACAAGGCCATCCTTGGGTATCTACATTCTCATACATGTTATATGTTATTATCACTACCTCAAGGATTTGAACCATAACTTTTACATAAAATGGCATTGGCAAGCCCTCTTTTTCACAAATGAGTATCTACACTTCATTTCATCTTGTCCTCTTTTGTCCTCGAGGCCATATGAACAAGCATAGTTGCATAAAAATGTTTGAAAAGTCAATACATATGAATCCATGAAAAATGACCGAGCACTATTAATACCAACATCTAAACAATGCATCTCTAAAAAACTTACACTTCATATAGCAAGGAAACAATAGACCTTGGTCTTGGGTGTTTATTTTGTACCCGGGTGAAAGAACATGGAGCATCTGGGTTCATTTTCTCTCCTCTAATAAAGTCTCCAATTCTAGTTGAAGGGATTTTTGCAATCTGATCAATCTCCATGTGTTTTCCATGTACTTCAGACCAATCTAAATCTATTATAGAAAATATGATCTTTTCTTTAGGGTTTTGCCTTGGAAGGGCAATGATTGTTTCCCATTTGACTTGCTTGACCATTTTCTAATCCAATTAGTTGCTGCAATGGTGAGACAATGAGTTGCCACAATGGTGAAACAATGAGTTGTCGTAATGGTTAACAAGCGTTAACAAGCGAGTTGCCGCAATGGTTGAAAAAACAATTTTGGGTAAGAACCAGCTGTGTGCAACCTAGAACAACATTTCCTTTATATAATAGTCTGAATGGATTTTGGTTCTCTCCTAACCTTGACGGACAAGCAACAACCAATTGTGTACAACCCAGAACAAAATGTCCTTTATATAATAGTATGAATAAATTGGGTCTTAGTAATGTGGAGGATTCTAGGTTTTACAAATTGGGTTTTGACCATCACCATAAAAAACAACAGAAAAACAAACATTATACTTATTAACCAGACTTGGAATCTGTGTAGGTTTTGACATTTCCTATTTTGAACTTACAATATGAGCAACGTCTGGGTATAAACTTTTGTTGTGCTATTTTGATGTTATTTACATGAATTTAGGCTCCATTCGTGTTGAACATTGGACTGATATTTGCAATCCGATCAACACAAACAGTTTAAATTTTCTCCAACTTAGGGTGCATGCTTATTAACCAAACCATCAATCTGTAATCTCGCGACATTTCCTATTGTTGCTTGTGTTGAACATTGGGTCGATATTTGCAGGCGGTTTCAAGAATCTCTATTTGAGCATGCATGGGATTTCAAAATGATCTCGAATCGAATGGAATTCAGATAGACAAAGGCGCGGATTCAGGGTGTGCAGTGGCTGTGTGAGTTAGGCGACCCGTCCTGTTGTCCAGCTTTGTTTCCTGCAAACGAGAGCTCCGCAAACAGAGTATCCAAATAGAGCATGAGGAAATGAAGCTATTAATGTTAACGTTTGGGACGAGGTTAATCATTATTAATGTTGGGAATGGATGAGACCCAGACACTAGAAAGACCTCGCAAAAGGCATGAAACCCAAAAGATATTTCATCAACCGATTAACTTACTCCCAATTTAAATTTCTAATTTATAGAAAATAAACTCATACACATTATTTATTTATATTTCACAAATTCCTAATTCTCATCATTAAAAAATTTAAAATATTTCAATTAAATGTATTAAACTACGGTCATTAATTCCTAAAGAAATTTGCAACATTTAATTAAATGTATCACAGTACCGATCATTTCATTTTACGAAAAATAATGTAGGTTTAAGCTTTGAAATATTAATAACCACGGTTAACTTTTGAAATATTAATAAATATTCCGTTATGAAAAACACAGTTTAAATTTTGAAATATTAATAAACACTCTAAAGATATTTTCAAAAGGGAAAAAGTTGCCATATATTAATATCCCACATGTGCACTGATTCTTCTCATTCCAAGAAACCATTTAATACCTCTTTTCCTTGTTAAGTCTTTTTGCGATAGTAGTGAATTATAGTAACCATGTTTACTTATTAATTTGCACTGTACAAAAAATAATTTTTGTTTTTTATTTTTTTCATATGGTTTCACTTTAGATTTTGAGGTTTCTTGGTGGTGAGGTTAGCGAGCCGCCATCACCAGGGCTCCAACCGCCAATGCGTGACGTCAACACTGTACGCAACAGGCAACCTCTGTTCAGTTCAACAATTTATTGCAGGCTTTGGCTTTGATTATGAGGAGGAGTACACATTTAACGTTGTGGAAGTAGTCGGTCTTGTCTCACACCACACACAAATACACAAATATACACGTGTGTATGCAAAACCGAAAAACCTTGCCATCTGTGACGCAATCACTCGATTGTGGTGGACATCCATCCATCGTGTGTGTTGTAAAATGGTTTGATTAGACATTCCTTTTGTTCCATGGCGGGGATAATATTGATTTTCTAGTTTTTATGGGATGCATATTTTTACTCGTTAAAATTTATTTTTTTAAAGAAGAGCTATGAATTGAACAAACATTAGGTTTCATGTCTATTATTATCTGCATGAAATGATGTTTCCATAACACTCTTCGAATTTTCCATCAAAAGAACAATAAATTCATAATGAGAGCATTTGAATAAACTTTTTTATGTAATAAGTTAGGGCCACTTGTGTCTATGTTTGTGAGGCATGTTATTATAAAACATAATAGTTAAAAAAAAGCTTTTTATGAAATTTAGAGTTATATGGTTTTTTATTCTTGTTTTTGGAACATTATTTAAGAACAAGTGTTGCATGCAGCCGGTAGTCCCTGCCTTAAGTGAATGGCCTCCTTCAAGCACAAATGAATAAAAAAGCTAGCTAACATCAATTCATGTGGGTGCTGCACAGTACGATCATACTATTAAACTCAAAACCAGAGGCATTTTGAGGCATGACCTTCTGAAAACCAGAGGCATTTTGAGGCGGGCCTTAAGTGAATGGCCTCCTTCAAGCACAAATGAATAAAAAAGCTAGCTAACATCAATTCATGTGAGTGTTGCGCAGTACGATCATACTATTAAACTCAAAACCAGAGGCATTTTGAGGCATGACCTTCTGAAAACCAGAGGCATTTTGAGGCATGACCTTCTGGAGGGGCAGGCAGAAAGCTTCGTCCATGTTGAGCCTGTCTGGGTTTGGTGGCACATCCCAATCGAAAGCATGGAATAAGGAACCAAGATTGCTTTTCAATAACTTGAGGTTGTTGATTAGTTCCCCGAATGTCCATTCGACGACGCTGCTGGATGTGTCGGTTCCTGTTGTGGATGAATTCTGCAAAACAAAGAATGTATGGAGTAAAAATGCATCGATTAATGTTATTTTTCAAACAATATCTATACACCTCTAAAGTATTTAGAGCAGCGAAAAGATCCCATAGTAAATCTACTTTAGAAAATTGAGTTAAAAATATTAACTACCTCAGAAAATTGAGTTAAAAATATCCTTAATCAATATATTTAATGCTTAGAGTAGATCTACCTCCGAAAATTGAGTTAAAAATATCCTTAATCAATATATTTAATGCTTATGGTTTCGGTTCGTTTTTAATTTTAAAATTTAAAATTATAAAAACTATAGAGGATTATTAAATCAAACAAAGGCTGCATGCAATCTGGTGGCCCTCACAATAAATAATTTTGTTTTGAAATTTACTAAGAAAATAAATGTTAATTTTACTTCTTAACATATCTCCGTGTATAATGGTGACTATTGCCCAGATATAAGGTCTGTAAAACATGATCTTGAAGACGAGGAATGATTTTTCATTCAAGAATGTCGGACAGAGAATGTTTTTCCATTCCAGAATGCCTACATAAATTCAATAATGCTTAAATAACACGACAATATTTCAGCAACACTTTCTTGAGATGAATAAAAATAATGTTAAATAATAATCAAAACGTATAATTTTGAATACTTATCTTTTCATTTCAAAGTGTTGTGGATGCATGATAGAAGTTACTTGCTTTGAAGAAGCCAAGAAGGGGTATATTTTTCACATTGGAAGCGTTTCATGCGAGTTTCTGTAATTTCCTTTGTTATTTTTGTTATTATAGTTTTGATTATATTAGCTTGTATCTATCAAATCGCTGTTATTGTATTAATATTCACTGTAGAATACAATCTTGTAGATTTCTTTTAGTGGCAGCTTTAGGGTCCTCCAAAGACTACAAATTTATTGACGGCATTTGGCTTCTTGAAAAGATGAAATAAATTGGTTGGTTTGCTTCTTTAATGATAGTTACACCAATTATCAATGTAATTTTTTTAGATATGTAATTTTTTTATAATAATAGATTGAAAGCAGTTATTTTCAGAAGAAGAAAAATATGACATTCTATTTATTTTAAATTTTCATTTGCAATTAAAAAGAAAACTATTCTATATTCAATATGACCTAAAAAATTTATTTACAATTAAAAAAAACTATTCTATATTCAATATGACCTAATATATGATAAAAATTAAGCTTGTTTAGGAAAATAATCAATTATTAACTAACTGAGATAATAAAAAATGGTATGTTTGGTTTTTATAATTATTTATTTCAAGAATTAGATATGATATAAAAATCAGAAAAAAATAAAATTACTAACTTTTATATTAAAAATAGTTTTTTTATATGAAACTCCATTATATACGTCATTTATTACAGATATAAAGACACCCAGCTTAGAAAAAAACGTGGCTCAGGCATTTAGGGAGTGCATGCAACCCACCTATCACATCATTACTATTTCATAACCTCATAAACTCTTCCTAATTTCTTAAGGGATGTGTGTGTCCTCTCCTGTTAGTCGGTATGGATTATATTTCATATTATAAAGAGCATCAGCATTTACATTAAAGTAGGTTGTATATTTCACACATGTACATTAGCTTATGTTGGAAATGATACTTTGAATTCTGATAATGACTCAGAGAAAAAAATTGGGACAAATTATACAAAATGCATTGACGCAAAATGCATTGACGCCACTCACCTTCAGCTCAAGGAGAGCGTGTTGAATGACCATCAGAATATCAGTATCAGTCTTCTGCACGTGGCTTTCACAAAGGTGATTTACCATTAATTTCTGGCAGCACTAGTTAACATTCTAGTAATCATTTTTATAATGAAAACAATTTTGAAAATTTTTGAAGAAGCATAACCAAATTCTCTGATAACACTTCACACTTCAGGAAATTAAAAGAAGAAAGATGAAGAAATCAAATACCTGTTGAAACTGCTTTATACTTCAAGAAATTAAAAGAAGAAAGATGAAGAAATCAAATACCCGTTGAAACTGTTTTACAGGGGTGAAGCTCTGAAGCATCTGAGCACCTGCATCTACAGGTGGGATCCCACGGTGCGTGGCTTCCCTGGCACATCTTCTAGGGTTGAAGCTATGTAACCAGAAGGTAGATAATAATATGGAAATTAAGAGACTAACAAACATATATGAGAGTTGAATTAACTTTATAAATTACATTATAAATATCAAAATTAATTTTATGGTGCTTGCTATTGAACAATTTTAATAGAAGTTAAATGTTGATAAAACATTAACACAAAAGTATGGCTGAGAATGGATCCCGTGTAAGGAACCTTCTCAAAGATCATAATATAGAAATTGTATTTAACTAATACTCTGTAAATATAGTCAAAACAAATTCGATATGAACCAAAAAAAGAAAGTAGAATGTAAGAGCAACTGGGTAGGTAACAATTAGGAAAATGGATACCTGTAAAAATTTACAAACAACGATTTAATGAGAAAATTGTACACCACCGAAATTGGGGTTACCAATAAGAATGTAAACAAAAATCTTTTAACGAGAGAGGACTTCACCTAATATAGAAGCAAATAACCCTGCTATCCAACTAGAATATATAGAAGAAAGTGATGATCAAGGTAGTGTATAGAGGATTTTCTCTTTCGATATGGATGCTAACTAAAGAGAAAAGTTTGACCGACATACTTACTGAAAGTTACTGACAGGCATGCATAAAATTTCTTCCCTGCCCAACAACTTCCTATAGCGGCAAACAAAGGATGGGAACTAACATTAGATCACCACGTATATATGCGAATGTCTTGAACGGGCGCCAGTGCTGACCAACTTAGCCTGCCATTATTGGTACACATCGGTAGGTTCCTCCCTTCGGGTTCAAACTTCCTTCTAGAATTAGAAAATGACTAATGAATCGAGAGCGACTTCATATAGATTTAATTTCTATATATGTTATTACTGAATTTCGGTAGAGACAGAGCTAAAGTCCTCGGGTTTCCTTTCGAATGAGAGGAATAAGACATTCATTCGCACGTGAGCTAAGCGCTTTCTTCCGTGCGATTGGTGTTACCAGCTGCTGTTCGAGCAGCTAGCAATTATTGACCTGCATAGGCGCCTTGAATGCCCAACTTATAGTCATGGTGGGTTTCTAATAAGGCGGGTTTCTAAGGGTTTATAGTTAGGGGTGAGCCATCTTTCCTTGCAGCTGCCTACCTCTGGAGAATACGATCCCAAGGTCGAAGTTAACTAGACTCAGATACATACCGATTTATTTGAACCTCCGAGTGTCTGTCCTCGTGAACTGAATGTATATTCTATATTTGATAGAACGCTGAGCCAGGTAGGGACATTAGAGACTCGTAGAGGCGAAAATGGAGTTCTCTCCTCGAAATAAATTGGATGGGGATGACAGCACTAAGTAAGATCTCATAGTATTGCCTATGAAGGAATTTATTCCAGACAGGGTTGGAATAAGCCACAGAGCTGAAGGGTTTAGAAACGGCTACCAATCTAGAAACACCACTTTAGAAACGTCTGCCAATCTAGAAACATTGCGTGGTGTAGTGAACGAAAGAATGTCAGATATACAGCTCTCTGGAAAATTTATGTCAGGGTGAGGCTCATGGACACCTTTTCGTTGTATTGCACTTGAATGACACATTACTCGGCTTCTCGTCCAAAAATTGAAAAGGAAAAATGGTAAAAAAATACTCTGTCATGCACAATCAAACATTACAGAAAATATAACACAAAAATTCTCACATATACTAACAGGGCATGTGACCCTGGGAGCTTTCAAACACAGCTAAGAAACGGCAAGCCGAAAAAAAAAGGCTTTGCGTGCAAATACAGAAATGCTAGCCTGCGTAATAACTCGGTTGAATCACTACATAAAGTAGACTTATCATCTGTATAAAATATAAGCATCGATCACTGGTCCCAAGGGCCATTTGAGAGCTCACGGTAGTATTATTGCACGAAAATTACACTTAGTACTACTAACATACTGTCCAAAACAAACCTTAAATTTTCTAGATCAATAAAATAGAAATCCCCAAATTCCATCATCTGAATGTTTAGAAACAATTACTCAAATACCAGTAGTATGAGCCCTGACAGCCTTCTTGCTCAATTAATTCAACAGTAAAGCATACACACGACCACTTTTAAAACTCTAAATAAGATACCTGCAAACTTTAAATATTGCTTGAAACAGAAATTCTGCTGCTTGCCGACATCAGGCGGCAGAGTACCGTTATATCCCGACTCGTCCAGAGTCAATTCTGTGACTCTCCCTCCATCGCATCTCAAGCCACAGGTGAAAAGCTTGCCAAAGGCAGAATCGCACGGGTCTGCTGAAAAATTCCAGGAGCTGAGACACGATCCGGCTTGAATAGAATTCACATCCACTGAATCCTTTAGGGCTTTGAGAGCCTCTACATTCCCGGCCACTGTGCGCGCTTCTCCGAACTGAGCTGAATATAAGAACTGCGAAAGAACAAGAAGAAGAGCGAGAGTGAGCGTGGAGCTGCTTTTGGAGGCCATGGCTCTTCCAGACCTTCAAGCTCTGCAACACATTCAATGGAT
Organism: Pinus taeda; assembly: GCA_000404065.3. Lineage (NCBI taxonomy): Eukaryota > Viridiplantae > Streptophyta > Pinopsida > Pinales > Pinaceae > Pinus > Pinus taeda. Next base: position 154,465 of record APFE030609528.1, on the reverse strand, counting down.
TTTGAATTCCTGTAAAAGCTAAGCCCCTATTACAGGAGAAAGGAAAACCTCACCTCACGTACTCTAAAGTGGGTCGATGGACAACAAATAAATAATGTGGCGTTGCAGTGGTAAGAGGTGGCAGACGGTGGTAGCGAGCTCCCTGAGAGGTGAAAGGTGTCAGCTATATAAAAAAACTTTGCATGCGCCTAAGTTTTATGTGTGTCACTACAAATTTCAAGACTTTGGATAAACTATAATTTCTCACTACATTTTTGCATTGGTATAAGCGAAGCCGACAATAAGAGGTCTTTTTTTGCCCAGCCAAAAACTTTGGTTAAAATTTTGATAGACGATAATTGTCATTTTAAAACTTTGGTTAAACAATGATAACGCCAAAAAAAACATGGTCAACGAATGAATTAATGGGCGGTCAACGATCTATCGATCGCTAATAGTCCCAGGCAGGGACTAATAAGTGTTATAATTGTTAGTCATGGTTTAGGTCGATGCTAAACATATGTCTGCATATATTAAGATATAATTACTAATAAGTTTATATATACTATAGATTTATATATATATTATAATAATTATAATATATATATATTTTTATATTTTATATATATATTGATGTGACATTATTTAAATAAGATTGTCTATATCATTAATGTCATTTTTTATGGTTAAATTTTTTTATTTTATTTTATTCATTAATTAGCTTTTTGTGTGATTAGATTTTGACTATAAAGAGTGGATTAACATATCGAATATGAATTTAGGATGTGAAATAAGTCTAACAGTAAGAGGATAAAGGTTCGCATGAGGAAGAATTTATCGAGGTAGCCTTGCTTTCTAAAGAGGGCCAAAGGTGGCTACAATAGGTGTATGCAACATTATTGTGTGTTTTGTGAAATTAGCTAAGTGATATTAGAGCTAGGTGTTCATGTGAGCTAATGAGAGAGGCCGAGAGAGTCTATGGAATAGATAATACATAGAGCTAGCATGCAAACTATATGAGGGTTGAGTGCATGTATATAATGTTGTTTCATGGGTTGTAGAGATTAATGTGTAGGTGTTGGCATTATGATACAGGTGTTGTCCTTTATGGAAACTCACATATATGATGAATGATGACAATTCATAGTGCAATAGGTTAACAACAAATGATTACAGATCAGACTCCATAGATTGAAGAAAGATAATGGTTTAAGAAATATATGCTGGTTCACATTGTCCAAGTAGTGTATACACATAGGTTCATAAAACAAAAGGAGCGTATACATATGCATGCAGTTTCACATAAGGAAAATCCCGTATAGGATGGAAAATAAAGGATAATGAATACCAAGGATTCCTACCATGGTATTGACCCATGGTAATGACCATGGAAAAGAATATTGATACCAACAAAGAATACCAGTAGCATAACTATGGTTTTAGGATCTAAGTATATAAGAACAAGAAGATCAAAGGGCTAAGTGTGCAAGTAATTAATATATGATGAAGAGTTAGATCAAAGGAAAATATGGATGTTATAAGGTTCTCGTGCTTTGCTTGATATGAACTAAGGATGCACTAAGTGGTTGATGATAGATGAGATCTAATGATGGACCAGGATCATAAGACCTGAAATGAATTATCATTATGTGGTCTGATCATGGATAGTCTAGATCTGAATGCTAACACATGTTTTATTCTGTAAATGTTATGATATGGGTATGACTGAAGTCTAGAATAGTTGTGAAGTTTTAAGTTAGTATTTGCAGATCTATACATTGGTTCACCTTGGTGAAGGCATGTATACACGCTAGTTCGACACTTCAAAGTTCTAGGTTGTTGATGCAGAGTTTTGGGTTCTGCTCTGTGTTCTGGTGACAGTGTTTTGAATGTTCAAATTGATTGATTGTGATTTGCTTCAGTGTTGATGGATTTTCGGTGATTGGTTGTATTGCAGTGGTGATTTATTTTGAGCTTCAATGTTACTGATGGGTCCAGTATGAAATTTGGATGAAATGTGGCCTTCATATTTTGTTGTTGTGTACCAGGAGTATCCATTATGAAAATTTATGAAACGTGGTCCCTGGAGGAAGACAAAAGGTCGTAGCCTTCTATAGTTCGGTGCCTACGTACTAGTAAACATATAGGCCAGTATAAGAGCAAAGGGGTTGGAGCTCCCTTTTAGTAGCAGCTGGAGAATTAGTGAAGGTTGGAGCCTTCTCTAGGCTGACACCTACATAGTAGTAAACATATCGGCTAGTACAAGATCTACGGGGTTGTAGCTCCCTTCTAGTAGAAGCTGGAGAATGAGAGAAGGTTGTGGCCTTATGCAGGTGGATGCTTGTGTACAGGTATGAGTCTGCGCCAATACAAGATTGTAAATAGGTTTTTTTTATAGTAAAATAAGACAGAGACGACATAGCAAGTGGTTTTTCTCCCGCATTGGGTTTCCACCTTAAATCTTGGTGTTCATGTGTGTTTCTTATGTGTGACGGTTTGTTCTACTTAAATGGTTAATAAAGTACTGATTCACTAATTAAATATCAACATATGATAAATTAACTAAATCATAAGTTCACTAGATATACATTGGTTTCCTTAAGAACAATTGCGTGCACATGTGAGTTCCCTTCACTGAAGTAGCCTATATAAATCTGATTATGAAATGAAAAATTTATTGGTTTGATAATATTGATTTAGCCCCCCTCTCAATATTATTTCCAACAGTAGATTCTAAACTTCTCATGAAATTTTCTAAATCACAAGACTAGAATCTACTCTATTGATTCGCGGAAGTAAATTCATAATCGAGAATAGAAATCATTAACATGCATCAATATTCAACACACATACATAAAGATTATCTGGGGGAAAGAAACTTTTGAAAACCCCTCACTATCTGTATTTCATTAATCAAAGAATCTTGATTAATACAATATGATATGATCAAGCATGAGCTCAACCTGCAACTATATCTTCTATCCTCTCCCTGACTGACTAACCTTGGCCAATACTTAGCCAAAATTTCGAGCCTCCAAGCTCCCATTTCCTTGCATTGTTCCCTTGGTAAATCTCCCCTACTATTTAGGAATTTCAAACCAAGGAATTACAGAATTACCATACGTAAATCCTCTAACTGCATACTCCACATGTACAACTTGGATTAGTTTACAACTGATAGTAGACTGCCCTTGAACTCCAATCTCAACTGGGTAACCCAAATTCTCTACATTCAATAATTATTTTGGGCTGATTGATCAGTTAACTAGATCATCACTTAGTGTGGAAAAAGTTACACACCCACAAATTGACCTCCACTAGTTCTTTTGATAGTGTGAACTAGTTAAACTGACAATAACTCAAATTAACTGAAATATATTTCTACAAATTAGCAATCAATCATGTAGAAATAAACTCAAGTGTATCCAACTCGAATTTACTAAGTTAACAGAGTGACAAGATCCATGTCACCTCATTTAACGACCTCCAAGTATTCTATTGAAATTCAAATTCAAATTTTAATCTAGTTTGACCAAGGTAAAGTCAAAACTAGATTTTCTTGCTACATTTTCAACACTCCCTCTCAACAAGAAAGGGATTATTAGATACCCCAATCCTACTTCTATGGAACTCAAATTTTCCTCTTGGCAAGGCCTTTGTCAAAATATTTGCATCTTGTTCCTCTATCAGAATGTATTGCAACAACATAATCTACCTCTACACACAATCTCATAGATGGTGATGCCAGATGTCGATATGCTTGGATTGATCTTGAAATACTGGATTCTTAGATAGTTTGATGCAACTCTAATTGTCACATTAAATCACTATAGGATCCATATTCTAACCAAATAACCAAACAAGAATATTTCTCATCCAGATAGCCTCACATGTTGCTTGATTTGCATCCATGTACTCTACTTCTATTGAGCTAAGTGCAAGAGATCTCTGTTTCCTACTGTACGAAGAAACAGTTGTTGCTCCAACACTAAAAGTTCCTCCTAATTTTCTCTTCCTAGATGATGGACTCCCTACCAATTATGCATCTATGAAGTCTTGTAGCTTCACTCCCTCTATTTGTCTATACCAAATACCAAACTAAGTAGCTCATCTAAGGCATCTCAACATATGATTTTCTCCCTTCCAATATATTTTGGTTGCTTGACTAAGTTGGTTAACTTCATAACACATGTTTGTTCGTGTATTCACAAAATACATGTGTGAACCCACAAGATGCATGTAAATGGTAACCTTCAATTCCTCACCTAAAGTGGCATCCTCTTTCCTCCAATTACCTACTAGAGGAGTGTCCATGGGTTTTCTACTCACCATGTGAAACTTCTTTATCTCATTGGCATAATTATCCTGAGAGATAAATAGTTCCCCATCTCCTTTCCATATTTCCAAACCAAGGAAGTAGTGCATGAAGCCCATGTCCTTCATCTCGAACCCTCTTGCAAGGTCCTCCTTGCAATATCTGATCAACTACTCATCACCAGTAATGATCAAGTCATGGACATATAAAATAATAATTAATAATTTACCTTCTACCACAATGTGATAAAGGTTTGCATCTGCATCACTTTTGGTAAAGCCCAAACCAGTGAGATATCTATCGATCCTAGTATACCAAGCACAGGATGCTTGTTTAATTCCATACAATGATTGCTTGAGTCTGTACACATGTGACTCTATTTTAAAGGTCTCAAACCCCTCCGACTTCTCAATATCCACCTCCTTCTGAATAACGTAATTTAGGAATGATGACTTCACATCCATCTTGTGGATCTTCCACCCCATCTGCACTGAAAGTGCTAGAATTGAACTGATGGATGAGAACCTCACTACTAGAGAAAAGATCTCCTCATAGTCAATTCTCTGCACCTGAGAGAACCCCTTGACCACAAATATAGCCTTGTGTTTCTCTATGCTCCCATTTGCTACATGATTTACCTTGCAACTCCATCTTGAACCAACCACTAATTTATTTGTTGGTCTTGGGACCACTTCCCAAACACTGTTTCTAACAATGGAATCATATTCCTCTACCATAGAATCAAACTATATTAGTTTCTCTACATATTTCTTGAATGAGGATGGCTCTGTCTCTACAATTTTTCTCATCATATCCATGTAGCTAGTGTACCGATTAGGTGACCTCCTCTGACTTCATTGTGATGTGGGTGCTCCCACATTCTCTCTAGCATCCTGTAATAAAATGCCAGGTTCCCTGGACTACTTCCTTCCTTCTTTGGATGTATCTTCTTGACTGGATTCCTCCACTCTCTCATCCTCTGCTTGTGGCTACTCCACAAATTCCCTAGGTTCTTTCTTTGGAACCAAAAGCTTCTGATTAGGTTTCAACTAAATCTCCCTCTCAAGAAAACACCTTAGTGTATTCTCTTGATCAAACTTCACATCTTCTCTGACCACTATCATCCTAAGGGATGGTAATTACACCCAATAGTTGTGAGGGGTATCTCTGTACCCCAAAAATATGCCCAATGCTATTATCGGCTCTAGATTTTTCCTTGGTTACTTGGAAACATTATAGTAAACTGATGATCCAAAGATCTTGAAGTGTGACACATCTGGTTTCTTCCTTGAAAAGGATTCCTCTGGTGTAGTCATGCTAGGAATCTTGTGAGGACTCTTGTTCTATAAATATACCATTGTGTTGCATGCTCTATCCCACAGGTATAGAGGTAGGATTTGGTCATGCAACCGTGCCCATGTGCTCCCAAAATACTTTTTTCTTCCTCTTAGCCACCCCATTTTGTTGTAGGTTATGGGGTGTTTTCAACTCCCGTTGAATTCCTTCCTTTGCACAAAATTTTTTAAACTCATTTGACACATACTGACCACCATTATCACTCTTGAGAGCCTTCACTTTCCTGTCAGTCTCTTTCCCAACAAGTACTTTAAACTCAACAATTTGGAGAATGTATGGTATTTCTTATGCATGAAGTAGATCCAGGACTTCCATGAGAAATCGTATACGAATATAACATAACACATGTGCTTGGAAGTGGAGGATGTCGAGAAACATCCACAAACATCTGAGTGGATCCTTTCAATGAATGCATGTGCCTTATGTAGGTTTTAACCGTTTATAGAGATTACCTGCATACGAATTCTAAAACATAGAAAATAAACAAAGTGATAGCATAACACATAAAACATATATACACAGAGATTTTCCCTTGGATCCCATAACCGGGACTACCAGCTTGATTTTTCATTATGTCCCCTTCAATGTTACAATACATATTTATACATTCCGAAGCATCCAATACCATGGACTGAAAACCATCGCATCCAAGACCATGTGCGAAAACCATGCACAAAACCATAGGTAGGTCCGCCCAACCTAATATAGGGTCCAAAAAAAATTTCCTCGAGGCAATGCCCTAGACCCCATAAGAGGGCAACTGGCCTCTAAACCCTATGACCCCCCACCGCTGCACAGTCAGCGCAACGAAGGGGGGCTCCACCCCACCTCTAACCCCCCCATAAACTACGTGGGCTAGTCATGGAAAGAATATAAGACAACCCAACATTCTCCCACTTGTTGTTTTCATTCCACAAGGTGCCACAGGAGAGCTTAGTCACTTATCTAGCCCTAAAACGCCAATTGTTTCTCTATACCAAGAGAAATTCTCAGAGCTCACAGATTTTGTCAATACTACAACACTTTGCAGTATTGTCTTGACATACTTCCTCTAGTTTAACCAAAGCTTCCTCTTTGCCCGATCTCTTTAAATTTCCATGCCCAAAATATAGTTTGTAGCACCAAGATCTTTCATGTCAAATTTGGAGGACAATTAGGTCTTCAAATCATGGATAATTTCTTTTTCATTTCCAATTAGCAACATATCATCGACATACAAGACCAAATAAATAACACAGTCACAAATTAATTTAAAATACACAGTGATATGCTTTGCTTTTGGTGAAGCCAAGTCCCCGTATAAATGTATCAAATTTCTGATAGCCACATCCTTGGTGACTGTTTTAACCCATACAAAGACTTATTTAACTTGCATACCAATTATTTCTTACCCTTCATCGGAAAACCTTCATGTTGCTTCATGTAGATATCCTCTTCCATATCCCCGTGAAGAAATGTTGTCTTCACATCCATCTATTCTACCACAAAATCAGAAGCAGTAGCAATAGATAAAAGTAACCTAATAGAAGCTACCTTGGCAACAGGAGAAAAAATATCACCAAAATCAATTCCTCACACTTGGGAATAACCTTTTGCTACCAACCGAGCTTTGTATTTCTCCACCTTTCCTTCTACATTTTCCTTCTTCTTGAACACCCATTTTCTGCCAATGGGTTTCCTTCTAGCCAGAAGCTCCACCAGATCCCAAGCCTCAATTTTGTGCAAAGATGTCATTTCATCAACCATGGCCTCTTTCCATAGTTTTACATCCTCTGAATCTACTGCTTCCTTTAGATTTTTAGGATCATCGTCAGTAACAAATAAAGAAAAATTTGAACAGAAAGCAGATGGACTATACCTTTCTGGTTGCCTTCTTTCTCGAACTAATCTTCTCACACCTGGAGTTTGTGGCTCTTCATCTTCTGATTCCTTCTCTGTTGTGGCGTCTGATTATTCCTCCTTAATCTCAAACTCTGTCTTCTCAAGTTCCTTTCATTGGAATTCATGTTTAATAACATCTTTCACCTCTTTGAACACCACATTTTGGTTGTACACAACCTTCCTTGTTACTGGGTTCCAAAGCTTCTAACCCTTTAAATCATCCTTATACCCAATAAATATGCACTTTCAGATTTACTATCCAACTTGGTTCTTTTCTCCTTTGGAACATGTACATATGCATCACATCCAAATACCCTCAAATGTGAAAGAGAGGGTTTCTTACGAGTTCATACCTCTTGTGGAGTCTTATCCTCCAACATTGATGAAGGTGATCTATTGACCAGGTAACATGTTGTCTCCACCACCTCTACCTAGAATTCCTGTCCTAACCCGACACCACTAAGCATGCTTCTTGCCTTTTCCATCAATGTCTTGTTCATTCTTTCTGCAACTCCATTTTTCTCAAGTATGTATGGAGTAGTACTCTACCATGCTATACCACACTTCTTACAGAATTCTTCAAATTCCTTGTTGTAAAACTCTCCACTGTTATTTGACCTCAACACCTTTATCTTCTTCTCTATCTAGTTTTCCACCAGAGCCTTAAATTCTTTAAACCTGTCAAAGACTTCACATTTCTTCTTAAGGAAATATATCCATGTATTCCTTAAGAAGTCATCTATAAATGATACATAGTACACAGACTTACCTAGTGATGGAACCTTCACAGGTCCAAACGCATCATTGTGCACAAGCTCTAATATTTGTTTCACCCTCTTACCACCAGAGGGGAAGCTCACCTAATTTTGCTTCCCATATACACAACTTTCACAGAAATCAAATCCAAAGAGCTATTACTCATACCTTCTACCATACCTTTACCATGAAGTATTTGAAGGCCCTTCTCTCCAATATGTCCAAGCCTTTGATGCCACAACATGGTCTTCTCTCCAGAGACCACTAGATTTTGTACTCCACTTTTAGGAACCATAGAACTGTTGCGCCCATCAACAAAAGTGCTACCTTGCAGCTTGTACAGAGTTCCAATCCGAACTCCCCACATCAATACAAGTGCTCCCCAGACCATCTTGTAGGTATCCTTCTCAAACACTGTTTTTACACCTACATCATCTAGCTTGCTGACAGAAACTAGATTTCTAGCCAATGCAGGAATATGCAAAACACCCGAAAGTGTTCTAACCCTTCCACCTTGCAACTTCAACTTTACTTTTCTGCGACCAATGATTCTAGCCTTCCCATCATCTCCTAAGAAGACATCACCACCATCATATTTCTCATACTCATAGAACCACTCTCTATGGGGAGTGAAGTGAAAGGATGCACCTGAGTCAATCAACCATGCCTCATGATCTACATGTGTACTTGAAGAAGCCAAGTACACATCCCCACCTTCATCTGAGCTGGTTTTCACCTCTGTTGAAGGAGCATCATCAGATCCCTTTCCTTTGTTAGGAAATTTAGATTTACAGTCCCTTTTGTAGTGCCCTTCCTTTCTGCATTTCCATCACACCACCTTTACAGGTTTTCCTAGAGATTTAGATCTCCCACTCGATTACTTATTTTTGTTTCTGTTCTGGGACCATCTTCATACAAACAAGGCATCAAGATTCTGGCTCTCCATATTTTTCCGTCTCATATCCTCCATCAACAAGTATGAGACTATTTCATCAAATTGCAAGGTAGTTGCATTGCTACCTATTGTAATAACCAGACTATCCCATGAATCTGGTAGAGAATACAAAAAACTGATGCACTTATCTTCATATGAAATTTTAATGTCAACAGATAATAACTGACTTACCACAGTATTAAATGTGTTCAAATGTTCTGTCACCAAGTCTCCATCTTTCATCCTCAGGTTATACAACTTTTTCCATAGGAATAGTTTATTCACTAGAGACTTAGATTGGTACAAAGTCCCTAACTTGTCCCACAAAGCCTTCATCGTAGCTTCCCCTGTTACATTCAGCGATATTGAATCTCATACAAACAATCATATTGTTCTCTTTGCCTTTTGATCCAACTTCTTCCATTCTTCGTTAGACACTCCCATTGGTTTAGTACCCGGATCTACCATGAACCATTGATCTTTATCCACCAACAAATCCTCCATCTTGAGTTTCCACAACTGAAAACTATAACCATTAAATTTCTCGATCTCTATCTTTCCACTACTCGCCATCTTCTTTCACCACCAGAATCGATCCCATAGATCTCCCACTAGACAGGGTCTAGCACATGCCTAAGTGAAACCCCTCAATGAAAAAGGCGTCCCCTTGAAGCCAAAATAGCTCTGATACCAAATGTAGGTTTTAACCCCATATAGAAATTACCTGCATATGAATTCTAAAACACAGAAAATAAACAAACCGAGAGCATAACACATTAAACACATATACATAGAGATTTTCCCCTGGATCCCAAAACTAGGACTACCAACTTGATTTCTCATTATGTTCCTTTCAATGTTACAATACATATTTGTACATGCTGAGGCATCCAATACCATGGACCAAAAACCATCGCATCCAAAACCATGTGCAAAACCCATGCACAAAACCATACATAGGTTCGCCCAACCTAATATAGGTTCCAAAAAAAAAATTCCCCGAGGCATTGCCTCGGACCTTGTAGAGGGGGATGATTTACAAGGGGCACTGTCGCCCCCCCATGACCCCTACACTACATAGTCGTCACAAGTAAAGGGGGGCTTCGCCCCCCCCTCTAACCCCCCCATAAATTATGTGGGATAGTCATGGAAAGCATATAACACAACCCAACACCCTGCTATCACAATCATTTAAGGTGGATTTTGTGTAATTCCTAAACATATACCCTTTGAATGTATCTCGCTAGTCTAGTGATCCTTTAGGGAGGCCTGTAGAAATGTGTTGCATGATCTTCAAATTTCTATGATGCAAATGGTCAAGTCTTCTATGCCATAATTCTCCAACATCTCTGCTATGCACCTTCATTTCTTTTGTGATCGATGTTGCATAGTATTCCACATCTCATTTTTATAGGTTATTAACTTGAATCTTGATCTTCTTCACTTGTCTTGTGGAGAAATGTCTCAAGAAATCCTTCTCTTTGTTGAATATCACATCGTAGCCACAATCCTCCAACACAACTATGGAAACTAGATTCTTCTTCAGACCCAATACATACATCAATTCCTTGAGCCTGAGAGGGGATCTAGAATCCCTCTAAATATTAATTGTACCAATGTCGGTCGTGCTATACCTTCCATCATCTCCCATATCAATGTGCATATGGACATCCTTCTCCTCTAAGTCATTGAAAAATTATTTGTTTCCCATCATGTGGAATGAGGCACCATTATTGAGATACTATACACTACCCATCACTCTGCTTTCCATGCATGCAGTGATGGTAAATTAAGTTTGAACTGTGAATGCAAGGCTTCACCCACTGATCCTCCTATAATCTTCTTTCTTTCCTTCTTATGTGGACATTTCGTGGCATAGTGTGCCAGTTCATGACAGTGAAAGCACTTGATTTTGGACAAGCCTTTCTTCTTTCTCCCTTTACCATCTTCTTCCTTGGATTGGGATTTCTTCTCTTTCCCTTTCTTTTCCTTTTTATCCAAGGCAAAGTTGTCTTCATCCTCACCTTTGGATGAAGTCCCATATCTATTACTTCACCTTATTTCTTCTTGCACTAGATTGGGCCATAACTGCTCCCATCATGGTAGTTTCTCTCTACCATTTACTAATCCTTATAACTATTCCTGCTCTTGGGAAGCCCCAAGAGAGCTAGGGCTACCTTATCATCTTCAGGGATAGTAACATAGACCCTACGAAGTTCATCATGAAACTATGTAAACTTTCTCATGTACTGTAGAATGGTTTCATTCTTTTGCATTTTAATACTTTGAAGCTTGTCCTTGGGTTCTAGCTTCCTATGGTCACTATTATTCGTAAACAACTCTATCATTGTTTTCCACATCATGAATGGAGTCTCTTTCCCATGGATATTTGAGACAATATGATCTCGAACTCCCTCCAATATGATCCTCCTCACTTTAGCCACATCCTTATTCCACTAAGAAATGTCCTAGGCATCAGATCCTGGGGATTTTGCTACATCTATCTTGATGTATTCTAGCATCCCATTATTATCCAATGCTTCCTCCATGTGGATCTTCCATGCCATAAAATTTGTGGTTCCTTTGAAATCATACTTGAGCCTAAGCCTATTGAAATTCATCTTTTCAATCTTGGAGAAAACCTATAATAATGATCTTAAAATTTGAACCTCCTTCAATGAAAAATTCAAAATATCTTCTCTATTGCTAATCTAGCTCTGATACCATGTACAAATTAATGTGTATATTCTAAATTTCTCATGAAATTTCCTAAATCACAAGACTAGAATCTACTCTATTGATATGCAGAAGTAAATTCATGATTGAGAACACAAACCATTGACATGCATCAAGTTTCAACACATATACACCAAGATTTATCTAGGGGAAATCAACTACTCAAAACCCCTTACTATATGTATGACATTAATTAAATAATCTAGATGAATATAATATGCTATGCTCAATCTTGAGCTCAACTTGCACCTGTATCTTTTGTCCTCTTCTTACTTGAATAACCTTGGCCAATACTTGGCCAAATTTTTGAGCCCCTAAGTTTTTATTTCCTTGCGTTGCTCCCTTGGGAAAATTCCCCAATTATTTAGGGATTTCACACCAAGAAATTACATAATTACCATAGGGAAATCCTCTAACTGCATGCACCACTTGTACAACTTGGATTAGTTTGAAAATGATAGTACATTTTCCCTTGAAATCCAATCTCAACTAGGTAACTCATATTTCCTGCATGCAATAACTATTTTGGGTTGATTGATAAGTTAACTAAATGATCACTCAATGTGAAAAAAGTTACACACCTATAACTTGACCTCAACTAGTTCTTCTGATAGTGCGAATTAGTTAAACTGACAATAACTCAAATTAACTGAAATAGATTACTAAACATTAGCAATAAATCATGTATAACTAAACTCAAGTGTCTCCAACTATAATTTATTGAGTTAACTAAGTGAAAATATCCATGTCACCATAGTTAACTACCTCCAACTATTCAACTGAAATTGAAATTTGAATTTTACTCTAGTTTGACCAAGGCAAAATCAAAACTAGATTTTCTTGTTGCATTTTCAACACTCCCTCTCAGTAAGAAATGGATTATCAAATACCCCAATCATGCTTCTATGGAACTTAAATTTTCCTCTTGACAAGGCCTTTTTCAAAATATCTACATCTTGTTCCTTTGTCAAAATGTACTACAACAACATAATCCGCCTCTGCACACAATCTCATAGATGGTGATACTATATGTTGATATGCTTAGGTCAATAATGAAATATTGTATTCCCAGGGAGTTTGATAAAACTCTTATTGTCATAGTAAATCACTGTAGGATCCGTCTTCTTCCTAAATAACCCAGTAAGAATCTTTCTCATCCAGATAGCCTCACATGTTGTTTGACTTGTAGCCATGTACTTTGCTTCTCCTAAACTAAGTGCCACATATTGATTGTTCTTGTTGAACCAAGAAACAACTATTGACTCAACATCAAAAATTCCTTCTGAAGTTCTCTTCATGTATGATTGAATCCCTGCCCAATCTACATCTATGAATTCTTGCAGATTCACTCCCTCTGTCCATCTTTAACAGATGTTTTGTCTCTCACGACAAGTATGCCAATGAGATATTGAATGAGAAGAATGAGATTTGCATTTGTATTTTCATCTTCATCTTGATGAGGAACTATTTATCTCTATGAATATACCTTCAATATTAAGATGAAAATACAAAGGAGATGAAGACAATTGTATTTTCATCTTCATCATGGCGAGTTGTTTGTCTCTATGAAGGTCTCTATGAAGATGAAAATACAAAGGAATCCCCTTTGTATTTTGATCTTCATATTGGGAATGTGAAGGGAAGAATGATAAGATGATAGTGATTTGGTATAGGGATTTTAAAGAGTTAAAGGTCAAGAGTAGAGAGCTTCTGAGGATGCTACTAAGAAGAACATAAGGTCAAGAATTGGTTAATGCAAAGAGCCGAAACTAGGTTGAGTGAGAGCCAAAATATAGAGTAGTGGTTTCATTATGGACTATAGGTTGCTTCCTGCAAAATAGGAATTTTTCGCTTCCATATGAGTGGGTGTCTAAACATATCTTGGAGGTTGGTGCTTGCATTAAATACAAGAAGTTGGTGCTTTTCGTAAGCTCTCAGGTGTATGCAAACAAGGGAGTTGGGGCTTTCTACTAGTGGTTGCTATCAAAACATTCTAAAGGGAGTTGGTGCTTCCTGTATGTGGTGACTCCATGGTGACTCAAAAATATTGACGTAAATAGAGTAGGAGCTCATATTCTACATCATAACATACAATATTGTTGGTTTTTCCCTTTTAGGTCTTGATATTAAATCCTTTTGTTCATTTCTATATGTTTCTTGCGATGTTGTTGAGTATGTTCATGGCTTGATTCAATTTTTTGTTTACATAATATTTCAGTGGTTGCTCACATGAATTATTTCAAAGATTACATGAAAATATAAATTGGTATTAAAATTAAAACAACCTTAATATTGATTCATTCCCCCCCCAGTATTAATATTGTTTCCAACAATTGGTATCAGAGTAGGTTCCTTTAGGAACAACTTAACCGCTTGTCTTGGTCATATCTCAAGGACATTTGATTCTCCTATTTCAGATATTTCCATTGATGTAATCGTTCTTAATTTCTCATTGTTTGTTTGTTAAATAAAATTCTCGATTTTTAATTAGATTTATCGAGATAGTTACATAATATATTTGTTGTAGTTAATATGTTAACAATATTGTCATCTCTTATCATTTCTTGTAGATTATCATAAATCGTTAGCTTTCTTATTTAATCACTTTTGATGTTATGATTTCGTAATATTGTTTTCTATTATGTAGTTGTTGTTCCTTAAGAAACAACTTGATGTTCAATAGGTTTTCTTTTGTTGTTTCCTTCAGAAGAATTTAGAAGTTAACGTTTTGAATGGTTTGTTATAATTAGAAATTGCATTCCGAAGTGATTTCTTTGATTGATCCAGGTGGATATTGGTGGCCACCCACCAAGTCCACTTGGACCCCCACCACTGTTTCTTTCATATTTTCAGTTTCCTTAATTGTAGCACAATTTACTATTTTTAGCAGTTTTTCGGGTCCTAAACTTTCAGAGCCGTTTTGAGGCACTAAACAATGTTTTTTTGCGAAAACTGGGAGTAACATGGGTCCATGGACTCATGATTCTCTTCCAAAAGTTGTAGTTCTCAAATAGATCTTTCTAACGAGATATTGTGCGCATCAAACATAGATCGTATGCCAAAGTTACGACCCTGGGAGGTTGATGTACCAATTTACACAAGCAGGGCCCACTGTTTGGTGTTTCATCTTCTAGGGTTAGGTTTTTGGATGTTTAGGATTCTCCATTGTTTATCAACAATAAATAGGCCTTCAAGCCTCATTGTAACATAGTTCAAAATAATGTAGCCACAACATCTCTTCTCAGAGATAAGCTATCATCGCCCTAACTCGTTTATTTCCATTTATGTTTGTAAGCATATTTCAGTATTTTACAGTAATGAAATGAAGTATTATTTCCACTGCATCTCTGTCTTTTTGGTTATGTTTTTAATTTGTTACATTCTTGTTTAAATATAGATCAGTGGTATCAGAGGGGTCTGCTCTTTCTCTATATTTCCTTGCATGTCCTCAACAAGGTCAGGATATAAGGACTTAGGGCTTCAACTAGTTGAACCTTTGCAAGACCAGCCTCGCAAATCCCAATGGCCTCCCTTGGTGGATGAAAATAAGGATGAGGAGGTAGGAGATCCTATCAAAATCTTACTCGAAGAGGCCCTCGAGTGACAAAGGAACGCGATGATGGACAACTTTGCCCAAATCCTTCAGTGGCTACCCAGGGGCAACACATCTACTTCCAGCAGCTACTCTGGATGCGCCACACCCTTTAAGGTACAAGATAACTTTGACATTCCCATATTTGAGGGTTGGATAGATGCAGATGTTGTAGATAAATGGTGAAATATGCTAGAAGGGTAATTTTCTGTTCATAATTTTTCTGGCCGAGAAATATTACCTTCTCTCTTCTCAAAGCCGCCCCCCAAGTCAATGACTGGTGGGAAACCTACTGCGAGCAGAAGGATGAAAGTATGGCCTCATTGTTTTCAGCTACACCCACTTGGGATTCATTTCAAACTACCATCAAGGAGTAGTACTACCCTATCAGAAGCTATGAGGATCAATACATAAAGTGGACCATGCTGCGGCAGGGAAGGGAGAAAGATGTGTTGGAGTTTACTAATATTTTCCATACCCTTCACACAAAGTTGGGTATCAAGGATTTGAAGCAACATTTGGTACTCAAATATTGTGGCTACTTGCACAAGTACATCCAGGAAGAAATAGAATGCCTAAACATCTCCTTGCTTGGCACGACATACCGATATGTTGTCACGATCGAGCAAAGTTTAAACAGAAGAAGCAAGACTTTGGATCTGCGAATCCAAAGCAAGGGAAAGGTTCCCCCAAACCATAGAACAAAGGACAAAGCTAAGGTGGGGTGATGCAAGACAACCCGCCAAAGTTGCATGAAAAGAATAGTGCCGTGAAGCCGAAAAAGGACAGCAGAAAGTGGTGTGAGTTCCATAAGAGCTCCATAAATGAGTGTCGGGCCAAGCAGTCACTGGTGGCCGAGCTAATGGTTTCAGAATTAGATGCATGTTCTGACTCTGAGTTAGAACTTCATAAGGGGAATGACAAAGGTAAGCAGATTATCGATGTGGAGCCCAATGCCACCGTTGCCACCACGAAGATCTAGAGGAGGAGGAGCGTCTCTTCCACTCCTAGATGTGGGTAAAGGGCTCCCCACTATAGTTCATTGTCGATAGTAGGAGCCAAAAGAACCTCATTTCGGTAGAGGTCATGAAGCGGCTAGGTTTACCAACCACAGCACATCCACAACTGTACACCATCAAGTGGCTTCACCAAGGATGGGATCTTCATGTAAGCTAGCAGTGTCACATTTCATACAACATCAAACCCTTCACGGATGAGGTATTGTGTGACATTGCTCCCCTTGATGTTTGTGATGTATTATTAGGACAACCATACTTGTGGAAGTGACATGATGTGTATGAATCAAGGCCCGTTGATGTTATTGTTACTTTGGGAAATAAGTTGTACAGAATACCGGAGGTAGCACCTCCTACTGCCATCTCTTTGTTTACTGCAAAAAAATGCAGTAAGCTAATTTCCAAAACTAGGAAATTTGTTTTCCTGGTGATACATTGTCAAGGAAAGAAGAAGATAGTGGCCACGACCTCTAGACAGGAACCCTCCATACGAAAACTACAGATGGACAAGGTTGTGGAGGAGTACAAGGACATCTTCACCTCCCCCGCAAGGGTTCCTCTACACTGTCAGGTCAAGCATTCAATCGATCTAACCCCAGGGGTACCGCTACCCAATGGACTAATCTATTGGAGCTCTGTGCTGGGGAATGATGAAATCAAGAGGTAGCTTCAAGAGCTATTGTAGAAAGCTCACATCCATCCAAGTTCATCACCCTGTGGGAGCCTGATCATGTTGGTACAGAAGAAGGATGGGATGTGGAGACTATGTATTGACAATAAGGTGCTGAACAAGATCATTGTTTGTAATAGGTACCCGATCCCATGGATTGATGACCACCTAGACTAATTGAAGGTGGAAAAATATTTCAACGAGATCGATTTGAAGTCAGGATATCACGAGGTACCAATCAAACCCTCCAATGTGTGGAAGGCTGCCTTCAAAGCCAAGGAGGGTCCTTTTGAATGGTTGGTTATGCCTTTTGAATTAACGAATGCTCCTGCAACCTTCATGAGGCTAATGGATGACATCTTGTGGCCATTCACCAACTCATTTTTAGTGGTATTCTTGGATGACATCCTAATCTTCAACCAGGGTTTGGAAGAACACCTCGACCACATCCGACAAGTTCTCCAAACACTGCAACAACACAAGTTATGTGCCAATTTGGAGAAATGCACTTTTGGCATGACCCAGGTTCAGTATCTGGGATACGTTATTGATGAATGGGGGGTGCATGTGGATCTAGCCAAAATCCAAGTCATTCAGGATTAGCCATATCCAACCACTCTAATAGAACTTCACAGCTTTCTAGGTCTTGCCAACTTCTACCATAGGTTCATGTTGGGATTTCCTCATATCACTTGGCCCTTGAGTCAAGTCACCAAGGGAGGAGCAAAAGAAAAATTCTTTTGGTCTGAATCTCAACAGAAGGCATTCAAAAAGTTGAAATATTTCCTCTTCTCAGCACTAGTGCTTGCATTACCAGACTTACAATAACCATTTGAGGTCAAGACAGATGCCTTTAAATAAGCTATTAGGGAAGTCCTTACTCAACATAGGCATCCAGTGGCATACCACAACAAGACACTTTCAGACACAGTCCAAAAGTATCCCACTTATGACAAAGAGATGTATTCCATTGTGCAGGTCTGCTGACAATGGAAGCATTACATTTTGAGGAAGGAAACGGTAATCCACACAGACCATTAACCCCTGTAGTTCATACAGACCCAAGGGAAATTATAGAATGATCACCATCAAAAGTGGTCCACATACCTACAACATTTCCATTTGAATATTGAGTATAAGAAGGGAAGCACCAATAATGTTGTAGATTGCCTCAGTCGACCACCGATCATGGTGTTAACCACCGTTCTCAACTCTTGTGGTCTCAAGACTTCTGATTGGCCACTTCTCTACAAAAGTGACCCATAATTTGGACACACATACCAAACACTCTTGGAGTGTTAGCATGTTCTAGATTTTCACCTCCAAGATGCCTTGTTATGCCACTTGGTTTGCCTTTGTGTTCCTTGAAGTGAGCATGCCAAGATGATTTGGGAAGCACACTATAGTCGGGGTGTTGGGCATTTTGAGGTTGAGAAAATGATGGAAGTACTGCAAAAGTATTTCTATTGGCTAAATCTTAAATAGGATTTTGGGAAGTACATCAGATCATGCACTGCCTGCACCATTGCCAAACCAACCATCAAGAAGCAAGGCCTCTATACCCTGCTTCCTACCCCTAGTTGACCTTGGGAATCCATCTCCATGGATTACATGTCAGGCCTTCCTTCTATTAAGCATGGAAATGACTGTGTTTTTGTGGTCGTTGAGAGGTTCTCGAAGATGGCCATTATGGTGGCTTGTACGAAGAATATCACAGCAGAAGCCACTACTAAACTCTTGTTTGAACGAGTGTGGGTACACTTTGGGATCCCATAGTATATCATCTTAGATCGGGACAACAAGTTCCTCAGTACATTTTGGTTCAGTCTCTAGTTGATGTTGGACACTGTTTTAGGTGGAAGCACCCTAGGGCTTTGGGTTAGAACCCTAATAGAGTAGAACCAAACTACAACAAGAAATACTCATATAGCTTAGGCAAGATGCTTATATTATCAAACTATGTAAGAGTGACCATACCTGTATTTCCTTCGTTCGAGTAGGTCCCTCAAGGTTCAGACCCTCTGCAACTCCCGATGTTCTTAAAACATGAAATCATTCAATTCAAACATACATGGCAGTATAGAAGTAAATCATATTCACGAAATTGACTTTAAACAAATGATTGATCATACATCAAAATGACATTCATATATGAATTAAAACATAATTTGATGCATAAACATAGTTAATTTTGGAAACAAGACAACATTTCTTTTATTGTAGTAAGCTATAAATAACATGGAGAGAATTCACCTGAATCTTCTTCTGGCTCCAAGCATAACCGTCCTCCAGATTCATCCTATCTCAACCTTCAAAAATCTTCTTCCATCACCAACACCATGATACCTCAAGCAAAAGGAAGGATATCCATAATCAAGGAAACAAGGGTTTCCTGAAGCTTGGGGAAGTGCATGTGGCATAGGGATTCATCAGACTTAGTAAGGGATAATCTTAATATAATAACTCTATCTCTTCTCCTCCTTAAGGCATTCCCATAGAGGTCTATTTATACCTTTCCCAATTAGTTTTTTAGTTGGGAAACAATTGGGCCATGCGAAATAGGAGGTAATCAACATGTAAAACCCGTGAAATGTGCCCATAATTAAGGAAATTTATTTTTTTTAAGTGTTTTAATACATATATGTGGGTTGGTTATTGACTTACCCATGTGTACACACTTTTAGCTTAGGGTAAAGTAGTGTACAGGGAACTAAACACTATTTTTTTATATATTTGGACCAATTCTGGAAGGAGGAGTTGACCTAGGCTATAAAAAAGGCATCACATATACCAAGAGTGATAAATGGTGCTATAACAAATGCCCCCTAATATATGAGGTCAGAAGGGGTACATGATGGCCAACATGTATTAAGTGTATCGAAATAATCATGCCGAGACTGAGAAGGACTTCACTAGAATTCAGCCTGCCAAGCCATCAAAAGAGATCAAAAAGAAACTGTTGTTTGAGGTGGGCATACCCATGCTCAGAGAAAGTAAAGCATGTCCAAACATCAAGTACAAGCAAATCCAATATGTATACTAGTATAAAGGAACTAAAAGTACATAATGGATCGTCTGATCGTGATCGAAAAAGTACATGTCTGAATATCACATATAAGAAGATGATCAATGATGTTGAAGTATGAAGCTGATCACTGATGTCAAAAACTGATCCCAATAGTACCAGATGAAAATGATGGAATAAAATGATACTACATCGCAACTCAGATGCCAAAATATAAGATGTCGTTGTGAAGAACTACAACATATAAGGTTGATGGTGTCAACTAGCAGCAACAGGAGCAACTGATAAGTGAACTAGAACATTCTGATACAACTCAAGGTCTTCACCAACCGTTGCGATACATTTCTACACAATGGGAATAAATGATCTGAGTTCGATCACGTGAGAAATCATTTGATTACCGATCATTGATGTATACCATTAACAAACACGAGATTACTCACTGATAATGATAATGAGTGTCAAGGTACCTAGTACAATCTAACAAGTGTGAATGAATGAGATGAAGTCAAACACTTGAAAGAATCTATCAATCAGGAGACAATGATGGTTTCCCACTGTCGATAGCAAGGGAATCTACCGCTGATGGCTACAAACCCCCAAGGTACTGCCAAATGGATTCTAGATCTTTTTTCCAGAGAAAATGAGTTGTAGTCGATAGGAAAATATCTGCTAGAAGGAAAGCACTAAGGCATCCTTCATCAATCTAGTGCAAGTGTAACCCGTAGGCCAATAATGTGGAAGGAATCAAACTAAAAAGATGTAGTAACCCAACCAAAGTACATTTCCAATGTACACAAGATGTAGCTAGCACATGATAGAAACCCTCTGAACCAACCAATAATGAAAGCTGACACGGAGGTGAGGAATCCACAAATAGGGTCAAATGGAAACCAAGGATTGCATGGATCCCAATGTGTGATAATGAAATCTGATGTCGAACACAAGGGAAACCACTTAATCAAAGAACCATGCTATTGATTAATTTTGAGCACAAGGTGACCTATCAATAATGAAAATAGGGCCAAGGTGTGGCTCTAGGTCTGCCCTTAAAGAAATTTGTTGTAGTCAATAAGGATAAGACCTGCTAGCAAGAAGTCAATGGAAACCTTCTCAAACCAGCATGAGCAAAGGACCAATATAACTTTTGTGATGACAAACATAACACTAACAACTAGGGATGGCCGACTGAAAAATAGGTCAAGAGACACTGCAGAGAGGTCAACTCAGGTTTACTTCCCTTGAACAAAAGCATGACTTAATGATGACTATATGGTGGCATATGATAACTCTGTATAAGTTTGTCATGCAAGAGGCATAAGAAAACCCTCCATATGATTCAAAGAGGTAACCAATCGGAGGAGTATTGAATCAATAACAAGGTTAAGGCACTCCTAAGTCAAAACTAAATCCCGTCGAAATGGAGGAGAGAATTTCTTTTGAGTGCTTTATTCAAGGGAAACACGACTGACTTTAGTTGCTAATAAAATATGGAAATATCACGTCGTTCGCGCTTTTTTTGGAATATATAATTTTTTTGTCTTTTTCTTTAAGCTGTAAAAAGAATAAAAGAATGCTATAGTGCAGTGGAAAGAACAAGTGTCAGAGAAATAGATGGTCTAGTTCCTAGGAGGGGAACATTCCTATGGTTAATGCGGAGAGGTGAAACTAGTCAAGAACACTCAAAGGGATGCGCTATCCAAGAGTAAAAGGATGCATCAAGTTGCAAAAGCTAAGCAATTGTAGGTTGATTTTGCAAAAGACATGGTCAAATAAGTGGCTTAAACACGAGTCCAAGTGAAGCTGGCTGAAGGCCAAAAGGTGCAAATAGTCAAAATGAAATGCAATAGTACAACTCAATACAAAGGAGCCTCTTGGGTATAAGGCCAGAAATTTGCGTGGAAGAAAGGAGAATGTGTCTTCAACACATCAGTCATGGTAGGACTAAAGAGGACTCCCGAGCCTACTCAGTATAGCAACATGGGAAACCAATGTCAATGAGGTTCTAACTAAGATGTCCATGTAAAGGATGGCTCTATGATCACATCATGATTTAAAAATCGGTGAGTGAAAATGGTTTGCTAACCAAGATATGATGGGGTTAACACTATGGCTAACACATCGCTGAATGGAGGCTAATATGCAAGCTGCATAGAAAAATGGTTTTCCCTAACCTAAATGCCAGTCAGAGAACAATACCTGCCATAACAGGTCAGCGGTCATGGGACCGAAACAACATCTCAAAGAAGTATCCAAAATTTCCTATAAAAACAACCCACCCTCGACAATCCAAGCCCATAAGTCAAAAAATCTGTGAGACAAAAATCAATTTTTGAAAAAATATTTTGCAATTTCAAATTTATATAAGGACTTTTGGACTCATAGTTTTTTCATTTCTGTTTGGAACAAAGAGCTGTGGAGAAAAATGAAGAAAGATTTCCTCAGAACAATTGGACCATTCAAATCACCCCAAAGTCTCCAAGTAACCCTCAAATCCTACTTGTAATGTTTTATGATACTTTTTAGAAGTTTTTTCAAAGTTTTGACCATGGGAAACTATACCCAAAAATTCAACTCTGCATACACGCGGGTTGGATGTGAACAACCTGTGTATACGACGGCCCTACACGCGACTGTGTGTGGAGGGAACCCTCGTGTATGCGAGTTAAAGTTTTAACATATAAACTAATGGTCAAAACTTGAATTTTTTGCAGGATGACTATCACCTGGAGGGAAAGAGAGCATATCACTATTGATAATGAGGTAATGAATGACCAAAATGCATTGGATGCTCTGAGAGGCTTTGGCCTACTTAAGTTCTTCGAAATGCCAAATATGAAAGCTAATACACGCTTGCTAGAACTTTTGATCCACTACTAGAGTGAAGAGGATGACGCTTTCATGATAGACCAGATGCCTCTACGAATTGAGGTCGAAGATATCTATTTTATTACCGGTCTTTCCTGAAGAGGGGAGGTCGTGCATTCAATAGGAAGGATGAGAGGTAGTCTTTCGGTAGAAGGCTTTGTCCATATATATTGTCCTGGACATCCAGAGAAGATTGGAAGTCAAATTCCAATCAAACATGTGGAAAGTTTATCCATGAGGATTTTGCTATTTACCATTGTACAGGTAAATGGGTCAGCTTCCCTGCATCAGGCTTCATGAGTACCTATGATCTTGGTAGTGGAATGTCTTACCATAGTATTTGACTGTTGCACACCTCTTTTGACTAACATGAACAGTCAATTGTCCTCTATACAAAAGGGTCAAACGAAGAACTTTGGATATGGAACCATCTTCTGTTCATTCTTCTTCGAGAAGGTACCTGGGCTACATCCCAAAGTATCAGTGTCCATCAGCAACCCTAGAGATCCACAAATGGATATATGGGTGGACTTAATGAAGCATCTTGGGGGTGGTGACATGCCGAGAACGACTTTTGATGATGATTTTTTTGAACACTCCATCTATATACAGGCAATTTTTATGATATATATATATATATATATATATATATATATATATATATATATATATATATATTCGATTTTTTGATGTTATTTAATTTGATGAATGATTAATGTGCTAATATAATGCTTGATTAGTAATAGAGCCTACTAATGAATTCTCATATCGTGGAATGTAAACATATGTGATATAAACAAATGATCGTTGCAACACTCTCACTCTCAAAAATTGGTGATATAAATAAGGATTGTGAACCCTATAAGTGTTATTTAACTGTGACACCACCAGTTGTGAGTCTAGATAAACTACCAATGAATCAATCCCATAAGATATTGCTTCAAATAGAAAATTAAGAATGACAGTATATTCAGAAATGTTTTTCGAAGCAGGGCCAATACATACTCCCCTTGACACCATCAACTGGACAGATGGAAAATAAATCACCCAAGCCACGGAAGCAAGATTCCGAGTGTGCCAACTTGCACCAACGGCGAATCCAAAATATGTCAAATCATCCATCAATACCTACCAATGAAGATCAAAAAATGTCGAAATCACAAAATTCCAGACAAATGTGTACAAAGATACAATGTAAACAAGAAATTGCTCGGCCGAAGCCTAAGCAAAATACTTCTTAAGTTAGATCCCATTTCTGGGCTCCGCCAGCTTGTTCCCTTCAAAATCAATTAATTCATAAGCCCCTTTTTCCATAACACACTTTACTATAAAGGGACCGTACCACATATATTTGAACTTGCCTGCCCCCAAGGTGTCTTTGTCTTGGTCATAGACTAAGACAAGGTCACCTTTAGAAAATTCCAGAGGACAGATAGCTTTATCATATTGAGTTTTAATCCTCTTCTTATAGGCTTCATTTATTATGGCTACATCTCGACACTGCTCATCAAGATGTTCCAAATGATTGAGCTTTATGAATTAAACTTTGCAGGATGGTCTTAAGGGACTATTCACAGCTTCAACCTGCCCATTGGCCTGAGGATAATATGGAGATGAATGCTCCTGCCAGAAGCCCAACTTGAGAGCCAATTCGGTCATTAGTTGATTTTGCAAGTGACTGCCATGGTCAGTGACAATCTCTCTTGGGATATCAAATCATGAAATAACCTGGTTGAAGAGAAAAAAAGGCTGTTGTCTCACTATTATTTTTGAAAGTAGGCATGGCCTTAGCCCACTTCGTAAAGTAGTCTATGACCACAATGATGTACTTTTGATTCCCTATTGAAGGGGTATTACAAGTAGTAAAATCAATGCCCCACTTCATAAATGGACCGAAAGTGATAACAGGAAAAAGTGGAGTTGGATTCGCGTGCATTTTCTGAGTATAAACTTGACAAGGATGGCAATGTTTGACCACTTCAATACAATATTTGAAAATTGAACACCAAAATTAGCCTACTCACAATTTTTTTTGGGTTGTTGCAAGCCTTGATAGATGACTCCCACAAGCTCCATTTTGGAAATCATTAAGTACAAACTCAGCTTCTTCCAAAGTTAAGAAACGCATAAGGATTGAGTCAACCCTTCTGTGATATAATGTATCACTAATATCAACATAGTTTTTGGCAAGGTGACATAGCTTTCAATGCTCATCTTTGGAGAAAGCGGTTGGAAACTTCGAAGTTTGTAGATATATAATGATATCTCTGTACTAGGGATCTTGTGAAGAAATGAGGAATAAATGTTTGTTAGGAAAATTTTCCTCATAAACAATAACTTCCTCACAAGGCAGCTCTGAAATCAATTCCACAAAAACTAATGACTTCTTAGATTTAGCTGACAAGAATTAGAGATCGAACTCTTACAAAATAACAATCCATCAATTATACTTTCCCCCAATCACTTGCCTACTGAGGAAAAACTAAAAAGGATTGACAGCGGCTAAGACGAATGTTTTACGAAGCAGAATGTAATGATGAGGTCGTAGACAACATGGACAGCCACCAAGGCCAATTTATCGATGGGAGACTAGTGTAGCTCAGGTCCTATTAAGCCTCGACTCAAGTAACAGATTACATACTCACTGAGAGCATCATCCTCCTGAAAAAAAACCATAACGATGGTTGATTCTTTCGTAGCAAGATACAAAAGGAAATCTCTACCATAATCTGGTAGACTCAATAATGGAGCAGATATTAATGCCTTTTCAAAGCATTAAAATATCGTTGCATGAAATTGTCCCATAAAAATGGAACTCCTATCTTAAGAAAACACATAAATCCTTTGGTAATCTCAGTGTAATTTGCTATAAATATCCTCAAGGAATTTGCCTCTCCTTGGAGACTTTGAAGTTGACAAATGGAAGACAGGGGAGGCAACCGAATCATTGCCTCAACCTTGAAAGGATCAACTCAAATCCCTTCATTCGATACAATGAATCCTAAAAACCGATCGGATGTGACTACAAAAACACGCTTATTCGAATTCAACTAGATTATATAAAAATGACATCTCTCAAAGACTAATTGAAGGTGGCTGGGATGATCAATTCTCTTGCAAGAATGAGCAACTAAGTCATCCAACTATGCATCAATAACATGTTTGATGTCATGGAAAGCATAAGACATAGCTCCCTGAAAAGTAGCTCCACCATTTTAAGGCCAAAAGGCCATCTTCTTGTATGCAAATGTGCCCCAAGGACAAATAAAGGTTGTCTTGTGCTAATCCTCTGGACAGATAGTTATTTGATTGTAACCAGAGAATCCATCCATGAACGAAAAAAATTCATTTCCCACACATTCATCAACAATTTGATCAATAAAAGGCGTGGGGTAATTGTCTTTTGGAAAAGCTTTATTTAAATCCCTAAATTCGATACATACTCTAATCATTCCTTAGTTCTTATCTACCGAGACTGGGTTGGAAACCCACTCAGTTAGAGGAAAAGGGTATATGAAACCTACCTTAAGCAAATTTTCAACTACAGCTTTAATAGATGTCACTTTTTGAGCATTGATTGATCAAAGTTTTTGACAAATATGTTTGACTTTTTCGCATGTATTGATCTCATGCTAGACTATAGATGGATCAATTGTAGGCATTTCCTCATAAGACCAAGTGAACACATCTCAAAATTCTTTGAAGAGATTGGTGTAGATTTGAATTTCTTCGGGGGAACAATTAGATCCGATGAAGACATTTTCAATTACGTTAGGATTCCTAGAGATATTCACAAGTACAATTTGTGAGATAACCAACATGTTTCCTTCAGCAGAAAATTGTGTGGAGCCAAAGGGTTTGAAACTCTACAAACATCACTAGTAGACAAATTGGAAAAACTATATTCAACTTCACACAATGGAGGGAGAAAATATGAAAGATGATGTAAATCCTCCCATGGTAAATCCACACCAATCATTGCTTCAAAAATTGTTTCTTCAGATGGTAAGACTGTATCCATGTAATCCAAAGCTGAAGTAGAATCGATGGTCCAAGCCAGAGCCACATCACCATCTAACTCCTCTTGTGAAAAAGGAGTGGGATGGTTGTCTACAGAGTTAATGATAGATTGATAAGTGAGTTCTGCTATAGACATGGGAAATGCCATTCCACCCACCTGTCGTCCATCTATTGTGGTGGTAGATAGAGGTAAAGGCCAAGGGTCTGAAAAATAATGAGTTCGAGAGAACTCTTTCCGATAAGGTCCTCTAGAGGATGAAATCGCATTAATTCTAACTGTAGGAGAAGGAAGGTCAAATATACCCATTAACGAAGAGTACATCCCAACTCCTAAATTCTCAATAGGTTGAGGGGGATTGTCCACCAATGGAATGGTAGAATCTGAAGTTGCATGAGAGTCACCTGGAGAATAATCTAATTGATCAACTCTAATAATCCTCCCCTCATGAGGAAAACAGAGGATGCATAATAATGATGAAACAATGGAATCCATCTCGTGAATCCAATTCCTGCCTAAGAGAAGGTTAAAATCCAGGTTTGCATTGACGATTCCTACCTTGACATTCACTACCTTTCCCCCAACACAGATAGGAAAGGTCAGGATAATCCCGTGCAGCCTATGAGAATGTCCATCAAATGCCATCAAAAGATTCGGTGAAGGAACAGCTGAAGGGGATCCAATGGCCTTCCAACATGACATAGACATTATGCATGTGGAAGCTCCCTCATCTATAACTGTCTGAAAAATATTGGTCTTTTGGTATGTGGACTTTATCTAGAAATCCCTATGTTGAGAAAGTCTTTTTTTGACATTCAACATATCAAAAGTGAGCACTAAAGAATTCTTTGGATCTATTGTGCCAATTTTCGAAAGCAAAGCACTTCTCTGAGCAAGGCATGAATGGAGTACCTCCAATGCAGACATAACACAAGGACTTTGAACCAGATCTTCTACAATCGAGTATTTCTGGGCTGCCCTAGCATTAGGGTTAATAGGCGAACACTTTGCGGAGCCTTTCAGTATTCAAGGTATAGACTCAACAGAGGTTCTCTCAATATGAAGTGGTTTTGTGGCTTCAGGAAAAAATTTAGCCTTAGGTGTTTCTGATTCACGATAATTGCGTGCTTGCTTAGGGACGTTGATATGAGAGCTCATCATATAAACATTTGACAATTTTCCCCTTCTTGGTTGCCCCAGAGGAGGTACCAGCATTAGAATTCATGCCAGCAAGTAATTGCTACCCTTAGGGAATAAGGTTAGTTAAAATAGCTTGGGAGCTAGAGGACCCTTGCTATACTAATAAGTGTTGAGTGTCTTGCATCTTAGGGTAGAGGTGAGTCAGATTATCTCCATTGCATAACTTGCATGGAAATTTTACCTTTTTCTTGGACTCTTTCCTACCCTCTTTGGCACCATTGTTGGGTTTGTTTGCATTGCCTTTCCCTTCCTAGTTCTTCTTCTTACCTCGTCCTTTCCTCTTCCCATCGAATTGTTGATTTCCTTTGGAGTTAGAGGTTTGGACAATGTTTATAGAGGTAGGTTGGGAAGGTGTAGGTATAGACAATGCTGCCTAGTTAGAAGGAGTAGTTTGTAAAGACAACTATTGTAATTGATTCAATAGGTTCACCGCGTTAATATCAATCGATTTGACTATACCATTAGTGTGGGGACCTGGTTTCGGTTTGGCTAAATCGACCTTAGATCTAGGAGCATGAGGTAGAATTTTATGAAGAATCGGAGACTTAGAATATATCAGTTCCAATTGCTGGGCTCGGAAAATGGATTACTCTTCCGAATAAACACTAGAAAGAGACACATCCTTTGAGATCTTAGGTTGTAATGATTTGATAAACCATTCGATAAGGAATTCTAGTGGGATTTCAACTTTGATATTCTCCTCCTCCATTCCTGGATATGATCTGAAATGTGAGTTGCGGAGTCTTGCTGAAAGTTAGCCAGAAGTTCAGTTCTGGCTTCATATCAGACAAGCAACTAAAAATGGTTCAAAAAGACATTAGCCAAATCATAGAAAGAAGTAAAGGTACCCCCTGTAAACTCTATATACCATTTGGCCGCATTTACGGTTAGGGTGCACTGAAATAACCTCAACTTGATTGAATCATCTATCAGGGAGTTGGATGAGCACCATAAGTGGAATGTGGTTACGTGGTATTCCAGATCTTTACCATTCTTCCCTTTGAATTTTGGGATATCTAGGGGAAGTTTAGCTGGGACCGGAGGCCAAGTTGAATTGTACTAAATCCGATCATTTTTCAATTTAGTTAAGTCTAGCAAGTTCATCGTGGCTAGAAAAGGGAGTCGTGCCGGACCTTGGGAATTCCATTCAGTGCGGGTGTGGTTCCCAAAGGTCTAAAAAGAATGACTTAGATTTTGAAAAACACAAGGTTACCTGAAGTAACTCATAGAGCCTACTGAACCAAAAGGTGCTCCTTGTGGTCCAGCAAAATTCGTAGTTTGACCAACTCCTGCCGAAAATCCTCCGTAACCAGTGAAGTTACCTTATAACAAAGTGTTGAAAGGAGTTGATAGCCCCTAGTATGGATTCCATGTGTTAGCAAAGGGAGTAAAATTATGAAATGAATTAACTGAAGAATACAGAACATTCCTTTGTTGGCCGAAAAATTGATTCCCAACTCCTATCCCACTAACCGCAGGGTTTGTCCAACTCTGGAATGGGTTATTACCTTGAATTGTAAAAGAAAAATTCATTAACTCTATCGTCGGATTGGAATGTGGTATATGACCACTTCCAAATGGGAAACCCTAAAAAGAAGCTTATCCACTCATCATGGATTTAGAGGCAGTCGATGGTATGTTCAAAGGAACTGAAGGAATCCCGTAAGATGGCATTCCATAAGGGATAAATCCAAAACCAGATGCAATAGCTTGAGAACATCCACTTGTTGACAGAATGGAAGTAGACCCAAATATAGTTGTGTTGGGAGTAATAGAAGGGATGGAAATAGTTCCTCTTCCTTGTACAGATATGGGGGTCTGTATACTCACAACAGTCGTCGTAGATGCCATGCTTCCAACAGTGGTCATCGAAGGAATAAATGGATGTAAACCTAGGCTCGAAGGCCTACGAGTCAGGGTTTAGATGTATAATAGAATGTAAGGATGATCAGGAGGAAGAGGAGAATTCGGAACCACAACCAACTTTGAAAGCTCTTCAACTTCGATATTATCTTCCGACTGAAAAAGTACTCGAGAAAGAAATTGTGTTTTCCTCTCTAACTGTCTACTGGTGCTAGGTCTATCCTGTGAACTAATGACCCCAAGCGAAGGATCAATCTCCGATGTGCCTACTACCACTAGTTGAAAACCACTGGCATAATTTCTCCTACACCTTCTAGGAGAAGGCTTAGGACTCATAGGTGATAGCCCACGAAGTCTCCTAGACTGTCGAGATGTTCGATCAGCCACTTTGAATTATTTAAAATATCTACTTAAAGACTAAAAAAATTATAAAGCTATGCTGACTAGGAGCAAAGAACACTCACTAAAAAGTCCCTAAATATATCAGTAATCAAAAAAGTCTCGAGTATTTCCACTCTAAGTGATTAGGATCGGACACCAAAATACAAGAAAGTTAATAACAAGGGCCTTCCGAAAATAGACTTGGGTAATTACGCCCCAAGCCTACTAGTGAAGGTATCAGAGGAAGTTACACTGACCTCCAGACAATAGCCTTTGCCAGTGCAAGCACCCAAGCTTCACAAGGGTACCCTCTAGAAGTGTTGAAGATAGCAACAAGAAATGCTAAAAATAGCGCTGCTATAAATAGCACTACTATAAATAGTAGTTTTCATCCATTGTTGAACTTAGCTACAATGGATGAAAAGTGAAAGTGATAAAAATATATTTTCTATAAATAGCATTTTGAGATACCTTCCTATTTTAGTCAGTCCCTAGACTATAATAGGAAGTAAAATTCAAACTTGAACTTAACGGTTGTTTGAAAATAAATTAATTAATTCACCATGAGTTAATTAGTTGTGAAAAATCAAACATGAAGTCTATGTGAGGACATGCAATAGTTTCTCTATTAATTGAGGAATTTATCCATCATTTAAAGAGATAAGGATGAGTTCTAATTTCAGTAGTAATTAGTTGGCTTAGTTAATTGATTCAAGTCCAGTTAGATTGATTTAAACAGTTTGTTTAAATTAAGTAAGTTCAGTTAGTTAATTCATGCTTGCATATAATTGTTGCTCTTCGGTTAACTGAATATTCTCTCATACATAACTCATGCATGTTAGTTCAGACAGAGACCCAGTTGAGATCAGATGGATGGACAGTGTACTCTCAGTTGCTGGGATATTCCTTGGTGAATATTCCTTGCATGTAGAAGGATTTATATCAAAGAGAATTGCATTGTTACTTCTTCTTGTTCAGTGAGTTTGATGAGGCCAATTCACACATGTGGCTTCACTGGACCCCAAGAAAAATTGTGCAAAGAAATAAGGGCTTGGAGAACTTGAGGAGGATATATACTTGTCCATTGAGTCTATGAGCTTCATTGTTTTGATTACAGAGAGAGAAGGAAAGCTTTTGAGTTGACTATTTTTGTAACTTGGACAAGATTTCCATTTGTATGATAATATAGAGTTGGGGTTTAGGCTATTTCTTTCCCCTGGTTATATCTTCTGTGTTATGTGTGATTGATTTCTTCTTATCAGTTATATGTGTTCTTATTGATGTTGCTCAATTCGATTAAGCTTCCACATAATTGTTTGTAGAAGTAGATCAAGTATTTTGCTTTAGTATATTGCATTATCAGGTGATATACAGGTGGGAATTTCCTCATGGTATCGGAGCAAAGGTGATCAAGGAAGAACAATATACAAAAGGGAGAAGTTTGAAGTTTGTTATTCTTGAATATAGAAATCTAGTTATTATCACATCTCTATTTCACCTATGGCATTCAGTGGTTTAAGAATTGAATATGCCTTTGATGGCAGTTTGAATTATATATCCTGGAAGGATCCCATGGAGGCAGCATTAGAGGATAACGGTCTAAAGCACTTCATTGATCAAGAAGTCCCCAAGCCGGCTTATGCTACTCAATTTGTGGAATGGAAAAAGTGGGTTACTAGAGCAAGGATAATCCTTCCGGAGGGAGTTTTAGATCACATAGTCTCGAGTCTCCATGGGAAGGAGACACCATTTTCAATGTGGAAAACATTGAAATATCTATATCAGAATAGCAGTGATCAGAGGAAGCTGGCACTAAAAGACAAGCTTCGTAAGATCAAGTGTGAAAAGGGCAACACAACCTCTACGTATCTAAGCAAGCTCACCACCTGCAGGGATGAACTTGGAAGTGTAGGGATTGTGACAGCGGATGATGACATGGTGAGTCTTGCTCTCCTCAATCTTCCTAAGAGCTGGAATAGCTACAAGGACTCGGTTAATAAAAGAGAAAAACTACCAGATTGGGAAAGACTTTCGTCGGATCTGATTGTAGGAGGAGATAAGAAGAAGCACCCTAGATGGATCCTCATTGAAGCAAGATGATGAGGAAAATCTAGCCTTAGCAAGTAAGGAAAGGAATGGGAAAGGGAAGGCATCCTAATCCAAATCCGGCTTCTCCCATGGTGGGAAGAAGTTTGACAAATTGAAAGTGAGATGATTTCATTGTCATGAAGTGGGCCATTATGCTACTAATTGTCCACAGAAGAAATCCAAGAAGGGGTCCTCAAAGGGATCTGATGGTGAGGCACTAGCCTCATAGCTTGAGTTGGATTTCTCTCTTATTGCATGCATGGTTTCATCCATGGTGGGATGTGTTTGGTACTTGCATAGTGGAGCCTCTTTCCACATGTCAGGTGACAAGAATCTTTGCAGTACCTTGGAGGAGAAGGATCTCCATATGCGGATCAATATGGGCGATGATGAAAAGTACTATGTCTCAGGTGAAGCTACAGTTATGTTTTAGAGGGAGCATGGAGCTCCCCTCACTCTGACTGATGTAAAGTATGTACCAGGTCTGAAGTAGAATCTTGTGTCCATTGCTTTGCTAGAAGATAAAGGCTATGATGTAGTATTTAGCAAAGGAAAGGTATTCCTGAGGCATATCAGTGCTCGACAGGAAAAGAGAATAGGGGTTCGAGTCAAGAATCTCTACAAGCTAGCGGTAGATGACTGTGCTGCTTTGAGTTCCAAAGTAGAGATGGTGCAGAGCCAAGATATTGGCAAGCTATGGCATAGAAGACTGGGCCTCTTGCACCATGGAGCCCTGAAGATCATGTAGCAGATTTCTACTAGATTACCCAAGGGAAAACTTGAGCAGACGGGTATATGCAATGGTTGTACCTTGGGTAAGTATGTGAAATCTTCCTTTGTAGATCGAGATAGTAGAGCTAGAGAAATCCTGGAGCGAGTTCACTCAAATGTTTGTGGACCTTTCTCTACAGCCTCCACTGCTAAACAAAGATACTATGTTATTTTTATTGATGATTTTTCTCGTATATGCTAGATCCACTTTATGCAAAATAAGGATTAGACCTTATTCAGGTTTTGTGAGTTTAAAGCCTTGGTAGAGAAAGAATCAGGAAAGAAAATAAAATCCTTGCATAGCGATAATGGTGGAGAGTATGTCTCTCAGCAGTTTAAGGACTTGTGTGCTTCAGAAGGAATTAAATGGGAATTAACGACACCCCATAACCCACAACGGAATGGGGTGGCTGAAAGGAAGAACAAATCAATTGTAGCATAAGCTCAAGCGATGTTGCATGACCAAAGCCTACCATTTCACTTGTGGGCAGGGGCATGAAATACAACAATATACTTGCAGAACAGAAGCCCACACCATATACTGGGGATGAAGACACATATGGAGGCTTATTCTGGGCAGTGACCTGATGTAAGTCACTTGCGAATATTTGGATCATCAGTTTACTGTCATGTGACGAAAGATGCCAGGAAGAAGCTAGACCCAACAACTGAGTTGGAAATACTTGTGGGGTACATGGATACACCTCACAACTATCGGGTGTAACTGCCTTCCACTTAGAGGAATGTGGTACACATAGATCTAAAGTTCGACGATCAGAAAGCCATGTAAGTGTCACTTGAGAGGGAGCTCAAGTTGCATGCAGATGAGGAATTTTTAGTTCCTAAGGATGAAGACCCTCAGATTGATGTGGAGCAGCCACATGCATAGGATCCGGGAGTGGAGACATCCACTCATGCAAACACTTAAGGGAAACTGACAAGTTGATGTTGGATGCATGGGATAATGTGGGACAACCATATTCTTAGTGCAGACAGAGGAGGTCACTAGAGCGGTACATTGGTTACATGGCCCTAGTTGGGGAGTGTGTAGATTCTCAGTCTTCTTCATTCGAGGAGGCAGTGAAGCAACCGGTGTGGGTTGATGCAATGGTGGAGGAGTATGACTCCATCATACAGAACTGTGTTCGGGATGTTGTACCAAGACCTCAGGACAAGTTAGTGGTGAGCTCCAAATGGCTTTACAAAGTAAAGAAAGCAGTTGATGGCAGTGTTGAGAAACATAAGGCAAGGTTTGTTGCCCGAGGTTTCTCACAGGTCGAGGGGATCGACTACATTGAGACCTTTTCTCTTGTAGCAAGGTACTAATCGATTAGATCGATATTGGCACTATTAGCTCAGATGGGGTGGAAGATCCACCAGATGGATGTGAAGACAACATTCTTCAATGGGACAATTGCAAAGCAGGTGTACATTGAGTAGCCAAAAGGTTTCGAAACCTTCGACAGTGAGTTGCATGTATGCAGACTCAAGAGGGCTCTGTATGGGCTAATGATCTGAATATTGGGGCTCTTAGGTTTCTTGTCTAGCTTACAAGAACCTCTTCCACTTCCAAATCTTTAATTTTCCCAAGTATATTTGATTAACCAATGCGGAAAAAAGAAATGCTTGAAAATATAGGTGTAAGCTTGTATTTTTTTTAACTGATTATGTACTTTAAAATCTGTTGTTTGTGTTGATATGTGAATGTGCTTAAACTGATATATTGATGCATACAACAGTAAATAAGCATCATTAAAACACATATATAAGATGGAAAATTAATTATAGTTCACCCACAACTTTTGGGCTACAGCTCCATGAGCTCTTGTCAATTTGACTTGGCTCTCTCGGATTATGGTGTAAGTCTTTTTACAAGCTCTTTGGCTCAACTCCTGCTGTTCTAAACATAAACAGTGGGTTTAGACACCTTTTTATCCCTTGGCTCTTGAAGCTCTAGCTTTTAGCTCTAGTTCTTGGCTCTGGCTCTTGGCTCTTAGTTCTGGCTCTTGGCTCTGACTCTGGCTCTTTGGCTCTGGTAGTGGCTCTTGGCTCTGACTCTTGTGTCTTTGGCTCTGGCTCTTGGCTCTTGGCTCCTCTGCTCTGGCTCCTTTCTGCCTTCTACAACCTTCAACTCTCTAGCTTTCCCCTTAAACTTCAGGTGGCCCCAAGTCTCCCTCAGTTGCTCCTTTTTCTTTTGCACTGCCTCCTTGGGCTTCTGCACTACTGCATTTTCCTTGGCTTGCTACCTTGGCTTGGCTTTCAGTAACAAACATTCTTAAACAATAGCTCGACCACCGTTCAACAACTCAGCAGCCTCCAACAGCAACTTGACCACCAACATTAACTCAGCAAACTTCAATAGAAACTCGGCCACCAACATTAACTCAGTAGCCTTTAACAGCAACTCGGCCACCAACATTAACTCAACAACTTTCAACAACAACTCAACCACCAACATTAACTCAACAGCCTCGTTTCTTTGACATTCATGGCTTAAAAGCTAAATAACGCCGCCTGTTGGTTCTCCCTTTTGGGCTCTCCAACTTCTGGCCATGTCTGCTTGAATCCCTTTTATGAGCATTCATTAATCATTGCATAATGCCCTTTGGATAGGGGGCCACCTA
The DNA here is from genome assembly GCA_000404065.3 of Pinus taeda. NCBI lineage: Eukaryota > Viridiplantae > Streptophyta > Pinopsida > Pinales > Pinaceae > Pinus > Pinus taeda. The sequence continues at coordinate 118,392 of APFE030609528.1, read as the reverse complement.
TTCCACAATGGAATGAGCAATCGACACTTAAAATCCTTTGAAATTACCATTTTTTGTTAACACAAGAAACACTACAAAAACATGGAAAAATTCGCATAAAACACAGTCTTTTGGACTTGAAACATTCATCAAATCACCCCTAAAAGTCCCTATCGGGTCTGCCTTCCATCAGATATTGCAATCACTTCAGCGGCATGGCCAAAAATTCATTAAATGGGAAATACAAAGGAAAATCCAAATTTTTGGATTTGAAATTTTATGAAATTGGGCTTTTGATTTCTATCACGTCTGGCCATATCACATCGCTAGTCACAATGGCCCTTGGGCTTCCGCTTTGGGATCTCCGACACCGATCCGCCGATATCGGTGATCACAGTCACATGTCGCACTATCACACATATATATAACATATGTGGCCACTCCTCTGGAATGCTCCGATTGTGATCTGCTGATTTTAGCAATCGCACCATCGCAATGCTCTGGTCCATCACACCATGCCTTAGCTCTAACCTACAGATCACCACTGATGCGAAATGTCGACTGGATCTAGATTGTTGATCGGCCAAATCCGATGGCTCTTGTGCAACAATTGTTAAAGCCTCTGATTGCCTTGTTTTCAGAGTTTTATCCATGTTTTTAAGGCCTGATAGTGTAATGCGATAAGACCAAGACTTTTCCTCTTTCGGTGGCTTTTCCCTTTAAGGAGATTTGGAAGACTTAGAGGGTTTTTAGACCCATTTAGCAAGGTATTTTGTCTCATTTTCCTTTAGAAAAGGGTAGCTTCAATTTATGATAGCTTTTCCATCTGAAATCCATTTTCACCCATTCAAGTTGCATTGGATTTAGAATACAGGGATCCCTGCAATGAGACTATTTCTAAGAGCAGCCTGAATTTTTAATTTTCCTGTGATTTACAAAGGATGTGTGCCATTTGGAACCTTTCACATCTTACATGAAGTCTTTTAGACTTAGAGGTTTATCCAGGATCCAATTTCAGATGATGCCTTCCCACTAAAAGAACTTTTGGTCTCCAAAAGACTGATATACTAATCTGAATAGTAAATGAGAGTGACTCACCCTTGTCTTTCAACCTCCCTACACTTGCCTTTGCATAGTGCCTCTGAACCAAAGTTTTTGACCACTTCCCTCCTTTGGATGGGCTGTTTTTCCTAAGAAGAACTATCTTCCTCCTTGCCTTCCTGCAGAACTTCTACTAAAATGGTCATCGAAGGTGGTTTGAGCTTCTTTTGCCTTGATCATTGATCCAAGGTGGCTCAAACAAGTTTGAATTACATCTGCTCCACAAAACTTTCATTTGTACCTGGTTGACAAGTTGCCAACAACAATTGTTAACAGCAACAGGCATACAGACAACAACTAGATGGGATAAACTCCTGCTTCAACAAAAGAAATAGATTTTCACATCTTGCGAACACCTCCATGTCTTATATCTACATACAAATGATGGACTAGATACAAGCCCACAAAACATTCCTTTAAAGCAAATTACCCTTAAGTCAAGCATGTAGAAAAAGAACATTGGGACTTGTTTTCCAAACTATGAAACTTTCATCATTTTCTCCATTTGGAGACCAAGTTAACTTCTTTCAAGTTAACATGGCATCACATGCAATGCATGAATTTCATCCCTCAACTTTTACTTAAGCACACTGTACTTTCGAAGCTAAAACGAAATATAATATAGATGCATCAATAGCCATGTAATCTTAATTAGGTAAGAACTCTAACTATTCCTTACCAATCCCTTTCAAAGGTACTACCTTTGCCTGCATATCATCATCATCATGTGAATCATTTTGAGACACATCATTCATGGAATCTTCACTTCCATTTCTACCATCTTCTCTTTCCACTTTCTTCAGCTTTGGTGGAAGCATTTTTGGGTTCAGTGTCCAACACTTTGCAGAAAGATGTCCTTGCTTATGGAAGTAAGTGCACTACATGTGCATCCTCTTGATAGCATGATTTTCCTTGTCCAATGGACCTTTGGCTGCTTGCTTCTTTCCTTCTTCTTCTTCCTGTATGCATCCATTCTCTTCCAACATCTAGAAACATCATGGTTATCTAAACCACAAAAGGAACATGCAACTCTTTCCCCATACTTATGTGGAAATTTATCATGCTTTAAAAAATCAAAAGGAATATAATTAGAACTAGATTTATACCTGCCTCTTTCACCTTTATTTCCTTCATGAAGAGGTGAAGCAAATGAAGAATTGGCTCCCTTTGGAACACCATCAAACACTTCAAGGTTGTTAGAGTCTCCCCAACTCTCTGGTTCAAGTGTCTGCTTCTGAACAGCTGAGTCCTGCAATTGATGTTTCAAGCTATTGTATTCCTCTTGGATACAACCTTCACACTTTTGAGGTAGAGGACATGAAATGAAACTCCTTCTTGGGACTGTTTCAATGACTTTCATGGCAACTGTGGAATTCTTTCTATAAGACTGTCCATAGCCAAGACCCAAATGTTTAGGCCTTTCCTTAACCATTATTAGTTCGACAATACCTTGTGCATGCTTTCCAAAGCCCTTTCCTTCATAGCCCATCTTGGACATTAGCTTGGAACCTATGCATTTAGTATGCTTTTCAAAAGAACCAATACAATCATCCTTAGAGGAATTTTAAGACAAACTGGAATGGCTTACCTCTTCTTCAAGCTGGTACTTGACTAAGGCTTCCTCGGCAACAAAGAGTTGTGTTTCCAACTCATGCATTCTCTTCAAATTCATATTTGCAATATGAAGTTGCCTCTCCATTTCCTGCAATTTGTCAGCAAGCAACTGCTTCTCTTCCTCCAAGGAATTCAACTGATTTCTAAGCGTGTTTCTCTTCCTTCCATCGTCATACATTTCTCTCACCATATCCATCATGGTGGAAAATTCTTGCTTCATGTCTTCATCAAAGAATCTTGTGAAGAGAGCAGAATTCAATGATTCATTTGTAGAAGTTGTCACTATCCCAACGACTTCTTCTTTCTTCTTGTCCTTCCTGGAATAAGCTATCAATAGCTTTCCTTCCACCTCTGCAAACTCAAACAATAGTCAATCTGCAAAACAGGCATACAATTAACCTCTGACTATTTAAACACCTTTTAGACAAGTGGTTTTTGCTTTGTCAATAAAGCATTCTTATATAACCTTCTTAAAGGTGTGGTTAATCAATCTTAAGCTCTAATACCACCTGATCTAAATAGTGGGGCTCTTAGGTTTCTTGTCTAGCTTACAAGAACCTCTCCAACTTCCAAGCCTGAATTTTCCCAAGTCTATTTGATTAACTAATGTGGAAATAAGAAATGCTTGAAAATATAGGTGTAAGCTTGTATTTGTTTTAACTAATTATGTAGTTTAAAATTTTTTGTTTGTGCTGATATGTGAATGTGCTTAAACTGATATATTAATGCATACAACAATATATAAGTAGCAGTAAAACACACACATAAGACAAAAAATTAATTAGGAGTTCACCCACAACTCTTGGGCTACATCTCCATGAGCTCTTAACAATTTGACTTGGCTCTCTAGGATTATGGTGTAAGTCTTTTTACAAGCTCTTTGGCTCAACTCCTGTTGTTATGCACATAAACAGTGGGTTCAAACACCTTTTTATCCCTTGACTCTTGAAGCTCTGGCTTTTGGCTCTGACTGTTGGCTCTGGCTCTGACTCTTAATTCTAGCTCTTGGCTCTAACTCTAGCTCTTTGGCTCTAGTCTTGGCTCTTGGCTTTGACTCTTGGCTCTTTGGCTCTGTCTCTTGGCTCTTGGCTCCTCTGCTTTGGCTCCTTTCTACCTTCTACAACCTTCAGCTCTCTGGCTTTCCCCTTGAGCTTCAAGTGGCCCCAAAAGCTCCCTCAGCTGCTCCTTTTTCTTCTGCGCTGCCTCCTTCTTGGGCTTCCGCACTGCTCCTTTTGCCTTGGCTTGCTGACTTAGCTTGGCTTTCAGCAACAAATAGTCTTCAACAACAGCTCGGCCACCATTCAACAACTCATCAGCCTTCAATAGCAACTTAGCCACCAACATTAACTTAGTAGCCTTCTACAACAACTCGACCACCAACATTAACTCAGTAGCCTTGAACAGTAACTCAGCCACTAACATCAACTCAGCAGCCCTGTTTCTTTGACATTCATGGCTTAAAAGCCAAATCACGCTTCTTGTTGGTTCTCCCTTTTGGGCTCTCCAACTTCTAGCCATGTCTGCTCAAATCCCTCTTCTAAGCATTCATTAATCATTGCATAACACCCTTTGGACAGGTGGCCACCTATTCCACGACAGAACTAGCAATCAACGCTTAAAATCCTTTGAAACAACCATTTTTCGTTAACACAGGAAACGTTGCAAAAACACGGGAAAATCTGCATAAAACACAATATTTCAGACTTGAAACATTCATCAAATCACCCCTAAAAGTCCCTATCGGGTCCACCTTCCATTGCATATCATAATCACTTGGGTAGCATGGCCAATGGCCAAAACTCCATTAAACAGGAAATACAAAGGAAAATATGAATTTTTGGATTTTAAATTTTATGAAATCAGGCTTTTGATTTCTATCAGGTCCGGCCATATCACATCGCTAGTCACAATGGCCCTTGGGGTTCCCCTTTGGGATCGCCAACGCCAATCGACCGATATTAGCGATTGCAGTTGCATGTCGCTCTATCGTGCATATATATAACATATATGGACACTCCTTTGGAATACTCCGATTGTAATCTACCAATTTCAACGATCACACCATTGCATCGGTCTAGTCCATCGTGCCATGCCTCCACTCTAACCTGCCGATCACCGCCGATAAGAGATGTTTATCCGATTTGGACTGTTGATAGGCTAGATCCGACAGCCCCTATGAAACCATTGTTAAAGCCTCTGATTTCCTTGTTTTCAGATTTTTCTCCATGTTTTTAAGGCCTGATAGTGTAATGCGATAAATCCAAGGCTTCACCTCTTTTGGTGGTTTTTCCCTTAGGAGCTTTGGAAGACTTAAAGGGTTTTTAGACCCATTTAGCAAGGGATTTTTCCTCTTTTTCCTTTAAAAAAGGGTAGCTTCATTTTATAATAGCTTTTCCATCTGAAACCCATTTTCGCCCATTCATGTTGTGTTGGATTAAGAATAGAGGGATCCTTGAAATGAGACTATTTCTGAGAGTAGCCTAGGACTTTCATTTTCTTATGATTTACAAAGGATGTGTGTCATTTGGCACCTTTCACCTCTTACATGAATTCTTTTAGACTTAGAGGTTTATCCAGGATCCAATTTTGGATCAACTGAAGCAAGTAACCCCGGCTTGGTACACCAGGATCAACAACTATTTCATCGTGTTGGGCTTCACCAAGAGTGAAGCAGATGTGAACCTTTACTGCATCATGGTAGAAGGTAAGCCATTGATCATTGTACTTTATGTTGATGATTTGATTTTGACAAGTGATGATCAGCTGATACAGTCTTGCAAGGAGGACCTTGCAAGAGAGTTTGAGATGAAAGACATGGGTCTTATGCACTACTTTCTAGGCATGGAGGTGTGGCAAAGAGATGAAGAATTTTTTGTATCTCAAGGAAAGTATGCCAATGAGATCCTTAGACAATTCCATATGGAGAAGTGCAAACCCATGCAGACTCCTCTAGCCAGGAGTTGGAGGAAGGAGTATGCTACTTCAAGTGAGGTAGTAGCTGCTACTGTTTATTGGTAGCTGCTGGGTTCACTTATGTATCTAGTGAACACACAACCTAACTTATGCTTCTCGGTGAACCAACTAAGTCAAGCTATGGTTCAGCCTACCAAGCTGCTTTGGAAGGCAGCGAAGCATGTGCTGAGATACCTTAGAGACACATCTCAGTTTGGATTGTGGCACAGACGAACAGAGGAAGTGAAGCTTCGGGGCTTCACAGATGCAGATTGGGTAGGGAGTCCATCAGATAGGAAGAGCACTTTTGGAGGAATATTCAACCTTGGTTCAACTGTAGTTTCCTGGTACAGTAGGAAATAAAGATTAGTTGCACTTAGCTCAGTAGAGGCTGAATACATGGCTGCTAGTCAGGTTGCATGTCAAGCCATTTGGATGCGAAAGATTCTAGTGGGATTTTTTGGTCACAGGATGGATCCTACAGTGATCTACTGTGATAATCAAAGTTGCATCAAAATCCCTGAGAATCCAATTTTTCATGACAGGTCCAAGCACATAGATATTCAGTATCACCATCTTCGAGACTGTGTGGTGAAGAGGATCATGTTGTTGTTGTATGTTTCGACCGAGGAATAGGATTCAGATATTTTGACAAAGCATTGCCAAAATGCAAGTTCGAGCTCCACAGAGATAGGATTGGGGTTACTGATAATCCCTTTATTGTTGAGAGGGAGTGTTGAAGTAGCAATACGAAATGCTAAAAATAGCACCACTATAAATAGCAGTTTCATCCAGTGTTGAACTTAGCTACAATGGATGAAAAGTGAAAGTGCTAAAAATAGCTTTTCTATAAATAGCATTTTAGGATACCTTCCTATTTTAATCAGCCCCTAGACTATAATAGGAAGTAAAATTCGAATTTGAACTTAACAGTTTTTTGAAAATAAATTAATTAATTCACCATGAGTTAATTAGTTGTGAAAAATCAAACATGAAGTCTATGTGGGGACATGCAACAGTTTCTCTATTAATTGAGGAATTTATCCATCATTTAAAGAGATAAGGATGAGTTCTAATTTGAGTAGTAATTAGTTGGCTTAGTTAACTGAGTCAAGTCTGGTTAGATTGATTTAAACAATTTGTTTAAATTAAGTAAGTTTAGTTAGTTAATGCATGCTTGCATATAACTGTTGCTCTTCAGTTAACTGAATATTCTTTCATACATAATTCATGCATGTCAGTTCAGATAGAGACCCAGTTGAGATTAGATGGAGGGATAGTGTACTATCAGTTGCTAGGATATTCCTTGGTGAATATTCCTTGCATGCAGAAGGATTTCTATCCAAGAGAATTGCGTTGTTACTTCTTCTTCTTCAATGAGTGTGATGAGGCCAATTTACACATGTGGCTTCACTAGACCCCAAGAAAAATTGTTCAAATAAATAGGGGCTTGGAGGACTTGAGGAGGATATATACTTGTCTACTGAGTATGTGAGCTTCATTGTTTTGATTACAGAGAGAGCAGGAAAGCTTTTGAGTTGATTCCTTTTGTAACTTGGACAATATTTCCACTTGTATGATAATATAGAGTTGGGGTTTTAGGCTATTGCTTTCCCCTGGTTATATCTTTTTTGTTATGTGTGATTGATTTCTTCTTATCAATTATATGTGTTCTTATTGATGTTGCTCAATTCAATTAAGCTTCTGCATAATTGTTTGTAGAAGTAGATCAAGTATTTTGCTTTAGTATATTGCATTATCAGGTGATCTATAGGTGGGAATTTCTACAAGAAGTACTGTTGAACATGATGCAACATCAACTTCAAGTGCCATGTGATTCCCCTCCACAGCCGCCTGTGTGGCAACTATGGTCACCAACTTGTATTAGAAGCTGGGCGAAACAGTCGTGAGGGGGGATCCAAGAAGGAAGAGAGGGGGTATCTCTCGTCCTTATCTTCACTCTCTGTCGTGCTTTTCTCCCAGTTACAGAGCTTTCCTGGTCTCCCTAATGCTATTGGATTTTTCTCATTAATCAAAATTCTATGTTTTGTAATTTTGATCAGACTTGGAGATTTAACTCTCATCTTGCCTAATCTAAGGCGCTAATAAACATAAACTTGTTGGTGTATTATGAAGAAAACATAAAAGTTCTAGTTTATTTTAATTAATCACTTGATTTTAATGGTTGTTCTTTAAGTCAATGGTAAATATGGGAGTGAAACCAACGATGTTTTTATGACACAACAGAAATCAATGAAAAACTAACTACATGAATGCAATCTTTTTTTCTTTGATGAAAAGAGATCTATAAACAAGTTCTACAAAACTTCTACAAAGCAAATTACTTTTTCTCTTCTTTTCTTGAAACACACTTCACACACCGATAAACTAAAAGACTATGAATTCTTTAACAATGCAAATTACCCTAATGCAAGATATAATGGAGATGCAAGATCCTAAATAACACTTAAAAAAGCAAAAGTAATTGTTTATAACTAACAATGAATCAACTTAACTACCGAAGAGGATACAAATTTTGAACACAAAATTTTCTCCAAATAAGAAGGACAAATTGTAAAATATCGCAATTCAATTTCAAACACAAAAAGAAACCATAAACCAAACTTGGCAAAAGAAAAACAAGAACAAAGTTTTTTCAGATCTTTTCTTTTTTAAAGAAGAAACCAGAAAAAATATTTGAAATCACCAAAATGCTACTAAAACTCAAAAGATCGAAAAAAGAGCACAAGGAGTCTTTGCAAGTTACAAACTCGAAAATGAATGAAAACTTGAGAAAAAAGACTTCAACTTGTACAAAACGAACTAAATAGTAGCAAAGAGTTTGACAAACTAACCAAGAAGTCAGAAAAGAAATATTTCCAAATTCATCAAAAAGACTTTCAAAAAGCAAGAAAAGCTATGATGCCACAAAACGAAGGAGAGAAAAGCAAGTATATGTGAAATCCAGGCTTGAAACTAAAACTGAAAACAATCTCGTGTTCTGGAGCACCAAAACAATCAAGAACTTCAGAACGAAGTCTTGTGTGCCAAAACACAAACTACAAACTTGCTAAAGAAGCAAACCTAGGCCAAATCTTTTCAATGAGGAAGAGACCTCAAAACAGTAAGCTTGTAGAATAATTAAATTCTTTAGACAACAATTGACAACATAGAGATTGAAAAGACCAGGCAACAAATCTATCTCGGCTGAAATATTTAAAAAAAATAATGCAAAAATTTGCTACGCGACGATGTTCGAACATAGAAGCGTACACATGTGCTTATAGCACCGGAAACTTGTGTATATGCAAGTTTTCTTTACAGAAAAAAAAGTGTGTATATGCTACTGTAAACAAAGTAAAGAGCGTATATAAAGCTTTGCAAGAAAAAATAAAAAAAGAAAGTTTGATCCAAAAGATCATACTTAAGGCCTGGGACTCTAGTAGACCATATAAGACTATAACAGCAAGCAAATGAAAGGCTAACCCTTGATTGATAATGAACAACCCAAACCAGGAATAATAATATTGTTATCCTCAGTGGAGTCACCAATTATGTTTCGGGTGGAAGCATCCTAGGGCTTTGGGTTAGAACCCCAACAGAGCAGAAGCAAACTACAACAAGAAATACTCATACAGCTCAGGCAAGATCCTTATATTATCAAACTACATAAGAGTGACCATACCTGGATTTCCTTCATTTGAGTAGGTCATGTTAGCACTCTAGGAAGCTCTCCTAGGTTGTAGCTTAGAGATGCCTAGAAACATATAAATCTTCAATATCGTTCTCTAAACTATTGGAATGGATTGGGGTTTGGATCAAGTCAGATGATTATTTCAACTCTATTTTCACTCAAAACATGCATGAACACCCTCAGCTTGACAAGGCTTTCAACCACTAATGCTCAATAGTTTATAGATTCAATGAATAGATGGAGAACCTTGATTGTACCAATAGATACATACATAAACACATATTAATGGCGAGCTACAGAAAGTAAATGAATCTTACAAATCTAATTTATCGACGCAGAGATAAGATGACAATTATTTGGCATTCGACAGAGAAGAAAACATCAATAACCCATTCAAGTGCAAGCTTAGAACATAGGGAAAGATGGTGATTGAACATATAACAGCAAAAGAAGCTTGTATTACTAGAATGAAGATGATACGCTGAGAGGAGCAGAGTCTCCACAATCTCCAAAAGTTGAACCCTTGATACTTCTAACTTTCAGCCATTTATAGGATTTTTACAATGCTCTCAGGCTCTCTGAGGCTTGAGGTGTCTTAATCTATCCCCTAAAGCTTCTAACTACTTGATTCCATGATTAGATAGACATAAGCCAGAGGTCTCTTTTTCTAACAACATAGTAACCAAATTCTAGTAATTTTGCTGCGCTGTCAGGTAGATCGCTCGTGCCAGCGATGCTCTATGATCACTTCTGTTGGTTTAGCTTCATTGTGCTGTGGATTTTTCCCCTTCTGGACATCTGTCTCCCGGCCTCTGTCCTATAACAGAATGGGTCTTTTGGCCTTTGAAATCCTTTCAAATACCAAAAACGACTGTTTTTTGTTTTACATAGAGAAATGCTACAACACTATGAAATTCTGCCAAAAATCTATTCATTTCGAACTTGTAAAGTCCTTAAATATGGTCTATTCCTCTATTGGGTCTTTCCTCATCACTATCGCAAGTCGATTCAACATTGCTCCTTTGTATTTTAAAAATACGTTAAAAATCCTGAAAATAATGCGAGAATTGGCTCACTCCGGACTTTAAATATTATATATTTCCCTTCATGAACCCTTTCTAGTCTGGGTGTTATAGCATCGGCACTATTTCTTTGTATTTCATTAAATAACAAAATATGTGAGAATACATTAAAAAACACCTTTCGGCAGATCTCAAAATATACGAAATAATGTTTATATAGCCATTGGGTCTGGCTAATTGCATTGCATATATGTATGGGTATCGGTCCTGCTCCATAATGTTTCTTTGATTGCGATATCGCGATGTGATTAGTCACAATTGCATATCGCGACAGCCTCAGGCCATTGTAAGCACTTTGTTATGGTTGTCGATTGCGATGTTGCCGATCAGATCTCGATCGTTGATCGGGCAGATCTGACGGCTACTGTGCCTTCACTTGTTTATGCCTCCGATACTCTGCTTTTCACTATTTTTATGTGTTTTTAGCCTCCTGATAGTGTTTCTCTGCTATTCTAAGGGCTCTTCTCATGTGATTGTTTTGATCTTTAGCATGATTTTACGAGATTTTGAAGAGTTAGAGAGCATATTTGGATCCATTTGGATCAGGGCCTGATGCAATTATAGATGCGAGAGTGATATTTTTAAAGTCTGGCTTATGGCCAAAGTGGAGTAAGAAGGGACATGGCCGTCATAGCTAAAACAGGGGACATTTTTGCTAAAAATAGTAGCACTACACCTTAGGGGCTAACAAGTCCCACAGGGTTTAGACCCTCTGCAACTCCTAATGTTCTTCAAACCTAAAAATCATTCAATTCAAACATACATGGTAGTATACAAGTAAAGCATCTTCACGAATTTGACATTATATCATATAAACAAATGATTGATCATATATCAAAAAAACATTGATATACGAATTAAAACATAATTTGATGCCTAAACATAGTTAATTTTTGAAACAAGACAACATTTCTTTTATTGCAGTAAGCTATAAATAACATGGAGAGAATTAACTTGAGTCTTCTTCTGGCTCCAAGTAGAAACATCCTCCGGATTCGTCCTATCCCAGCCTTCAACAATCTTCTTCCATCACCAACACCATGATATCTCAAGCAAAAGGAAGGATACCTATAATCAAGGAAACAAGGGTTTCCTAAAGCTTAGGGAAGTGCATGAGGCACAGGGATTCATCACACTCAGTCAGAGATAATCCTAGTATAATAACTCTATCTCTTCTCCTCTTTATGGCCTTCCCATAGAGGTCTATTTATACCTCTCCCAATTAGCTTTTTAGTTGGGAAATAGTTGGGCCACGGGCAATAGGAGGTAATCAATAGGTAAAACCCATGAACTCCACCCATAATTAAGGAAATTTAATTTTTTAAAGTGTTTTAATACATATACATGGGTTGGGTATTGATTGACCTGTGTGTACATGCTTTTAGCTAAGGGCAAAGTAGCGTATAGGGAATAAAACACTATTTTTTATATATTTGGATAAAATATAGAAGGAGGAGTTGTCCTAGGACATAAACAAAGCATCACATATACCAAGAATGATAAATGGTGCTATAACAGACACCAAACTCACTAAGTCCACAACCTTCCATCCTCAAATTGATGGTTAGACAAAGGTTGTGAACAGGATGATTGTACACATTCTGTGCATGTACAACTCAAAGCATCCATGCACATGGGACGAAAACCTCTCCTATGTTTAGCACAACTACAACCGGGCTCTCCACAGCTCGACTGGCCACAACCATTTTCAAGTGGGCTTGGGATTCCAGCCACTATGTCCCATTGATGTGTCCATGCCAATTGCAGCTACTCACGCAGATTCGGCTCATGTCCAATCTAAAAAAGATAAGGCAAATAGCTTCATTGAGCACATCGAACATATTCACCAGCAAGTCCACAACATTCTATATAAATCAAATTCCAAGTACAAGTAGTGACATGATCAACATTGGGTGCCACACAAGTTTTAGGTGGGTGACAAAGTCTGGTTGCATTGGCAAAAGGAACGCCTTACTGGAGCCTATCGAAAACTAACACCACTCTGATATGGTCCTTACACCATTACCAAGGTTATGGGAGACAATGCATTTGAGCTTAGCATTCCCCCATTCCTTTGCCTACACCCAGTGATCAATGTGGACTGCCTTTGGGCATACTTTCCACTATTACTAGACACATCCGACATTGCAGAACAACTCACACCGACAGAGTTAAATCCAGATTTCTTGGAAAAAGCTACAAATAATCGAATCATGGACACACAAATCAAGCACACACACAATTAGAATATCCAACTGTATCAAATTGTCAAAGCATGCCAACTCCTTCACCAGGACAAGTGGCTCACTAGGGACTAAGCTCAGCAGAAGTTTCCTCATCTCATGGAGGAACTCAATGCAATGGGGACCATTGCTTCCTAAGGGGGGAAGGAATGGTCCAAGTGGATATTGGTGGCCACCTGCCAAGTCCACTTGGACCCCCACCATTGTTTCTTTCATCTTTTCAGTTTCCTTGATTGTAGCATAGTTTACTATTTTTAGCAGTTTTTCGGGTCCTGAACTTTCAGAGCCATTTTGAGGCCCTAAAAAAAGTTTTTTAGGAAAAATCGGAACAAAATGGGTCCATGGACCTATGTTTCTCTTCCTAAAGTTGTATTTCTTGGAAAGATCTTTCTAACGAGATATTGTGCGTGTCAAACAAAGATCATATTCCAAAGTTACGACCACGGGAAGTTGATGTACAAATTTACCCAAATGGGGCCCACAGTTTGGCGTTTCATCTTCTAGGGTTAGGTTTTTGGATGTTTAGGGTTCTCCGTTGTTTCTCAACAATAAATAGGCCTTCAAGCCTCATTGTAACACAGTTTAGAGCCATGTAGCTACAACATCTCTTCTTAGAGATAAGCCACCATCGCCCTAGCTGGTTTATTTCCATTTCTATTTGTAAGCATATTTCAGTATTTTACAGTAATGAAATGAAGTATTATTTCCGATGCATCTCTGTATTTATAGTTATCTCTATAATTTTTTGCATTCCTGTTTAAATCTAGATCATTGATATTGCAACTTTGTTTCTCAATACGACAACATTACCTAGTCATACTAGAATTTCTCTTGCATAAAATATGTTGATAACCTTGAATTATAAAAATGAAACCTTGGGTTGATAAATTAATGTGTAGTTAGCTAGTCCTTTTAGTAACAATTAATTAGCTCAACATTTTATCGTTGTTGTCGAGGAGGTTGTCAAAGAGAGTGCTAGTTGTATCCCTGGGGGATGGGTATTAAAGATGGAAGGTAAGGACTTGCACATGCACCCAAGTAAAATTCTTGTGCTAGTGCCTGGCCTTGGAAGAACGGCATTTACAGATGAAATCATTTGTAAATTAGAATCTCAAGAGCTGGTAGGTCCCCGAGTAGTATATGGGAAGGGTTCTACTATTATTTCCCCTCAAATAGTAGGCTTATCTGCTGCAGCTAACGTGGAGATTCAGGATAAAAATTTAGGATCTGAGAAGAAATTTCAAGACATACATGTTAGGCATCATAGTCCTTTTGATAAGAGTGGGCGTCACTCTTGTAATTTAAGGGAAGGGGGAGGTGAGACAAGCGAAACATACCCTCAACCTTTTGAGTGAGAATCTGACCCGAGCAGTACTGTGAGACCTAGTCGAGGTCTAGAACCTTGTCAGCATATTACTCTTTTTAGATAGTACCTCATGACTAAAGTATCCCAAAAGGTTACTAGAAGATCTTTGACCAAATGAAAAATGCAATAATAAGAATGCAAACCTCGATGATAGAATACCCTATTGTTAATTTGTAGGCTAATGCACTTATGAAGGCTATCCCACTACAAAACCTTCCAAACTTTCATGGGATGGCCTCTGAATACCCTGATGCACTTTTGTTTGAGGGGTGGTACTATAACTTCATGGGACCAAATGAAAGAGGCTTTCCTTACTAAGTACTAGGATTATTGCTGATCTTGGGATCTAAGGGAAGAAATATTTAAGATGATGTCAAAAGAAGATGAAACCTTGGAGGAGTATGTTGAAAGATTTCAATATAATTTACAAATATCACTATATACTACTCTACCCAAGGATGTGTTGAAAACCACTTTGATTAGAGGTATGAAAGAAAAATGGATATAAACCCTTAATTTAATGGGGAAGGGTGAAATTTCTAAAGAAGAATATGGCATTGTAAAATTATGTATCAAGTGTTCATGAGGGAGTACACAAACCAAGCCTGGGACTCACAATCCTCTCATGAGATCCAACAAGTTTGCAGGAGTTATGCAAGTATAAATTGTTAATATTTTAGAAGATTTTAAAATTGATATCTTAAGTACACTAAAAACATTGTTGGATGTTCTATAATTAAAATAGAAGCAGGATTAAGTGGAACAATAATTAGCTATTTTTTGTCCTCATTATCAAAAGAAGCATAGTTGCAAAGAATCTCCATTGGATATAATGGAGATATGTGCTATTTGTACCAAAGATCGCTCAACTGATCATTGTCCTCTACTTCCTAGGCTGAAAATTCTATTTAAGGATTCTTAGGAATAACCAGAACCAACGTATTTTGTGGCACAATGATGACAATGGAAGAATCGCCCATAAGGTATGTTGCAAGACCCTTCTATGTTTTTTTTCTAGGAAATTTTCTCAATGGTAGTTTCCTAGATTAAGTTGGCGGGGCCAGCAATATTCTCCTACTACTTGGTAGCCTCATCCATACATTTCATCGTACTGGAGAAATCAATCATTCCCTGGTCCTTATTGGTTGAATAAAAGATATCCCACAAGTTCATGGAAGAATACACCAAATAATTCATATCCTCTGCGATGGGCAAATCATCCTACTCAAGGGCCAATGTGGTCCCATAATTGGTAATGCCCCACTGGACCAATTAATAAATCAATGGTAGAAATGCCTCAATTGCAAAATCAATCCCCATTATAACCTCCACTTCAATTACCTCCAAACTCTCCATCTCCACTATCACCTCAATTACCTACATAACCAAATTCGAATTCAAATAACAGACCTGTGCAATTTTTTGAAATTCTAGAAACTTTATATTCCTCCCCTTCCTCTTTGGAATGTAATAAATTGTGTCTAAGATTTGGGAGAAACATTTTCCTAGAAGAACACTAAAAAAATCAAGAGTAACCAAAAAATGACAAACCTGCTAAGGAAAAGTATTTGAAAGAACATTTTCATCCTACCATAATCATTACTGAAATAGAATCGTCTAGTAAACCAACTAAAAAATAGGAACCCATTGATATTACAGATACTTCTCCTCTATTCCCTAAGACATTAGCCATGGTGAAATCACATGTATTCCCTGACTTTCATCTCTTAGGGGAATTACAAAACTTAGGTATCAAAATCCCTCTTCTATAGACAATCAAAGAAATACCCAATTATGCTAAAATCATTAAAGAATTTGAGAAACCTGGTAGGAAGTCAAAAGACTCCTACAGTACATGTTTTAGGGAAACTCTCTAATCTCATTCTAGGAAAAAAAATACCAATAAAATATGATGATCCTGGAAACCTTGTAGTCATTGTACAGATTAAGGGATATAATTTCCCAAACACTTTAATGGACTTGGGAGTGACCATAAATATTATAACACTTGAAACTTGTGGACTCCTTGGAAAAACCATATTTAAATTGACTCCAACCAAGATGGAACTAGCTGACATATCTATAGTAAAATCAAAGGGGACTTTAGACAATGTCATTGTTTATGTAGATTCTTGGAAGACCCAGTGGAATTTCTGCTCCTTAATCGAAAAAATTAACTAGAAGGGCACCCTTTCATATTAAGTATACCATGGCTAGCCATGACACACATACATCGGGTGTCAAACTAGAAGTATGACAATCTCTAAAGGACCAAATATCAAGAATCTTATCTTATACCCTCCCGCTAAACCCAACATGTCGACTGACAATTTTAGTTGTTCCCCACCTGAATATTAGGAAGGAAATTTATGCTCTCCTCTTATCATTGACAAAGCCATTATCTTTGAAAGACATATCGAGGATGATGTAACTAATGGGTTCATTAATAAACCTTCCATTATTGGAAGCCCAACCTGTCAAATGTTGAAAGTTGTTCTTAATAATGAAGCCCAAGGAGATCTACTAGAGGACTTAAACATTGAACATATACCCACAACTACAATTCATAATAGCATTCCCATTAACAATGATTCTGAAAAGACCTTGAATATTAACACCAATTGTAATGACATTTGTGTTAAAGGCTTATTCAAATTCTTCAAAAATATAAATAGGCTTTTGCCTGGGAATACTCTGATATGAAGGGTATTGATCCACAACTCTACACACACCATATTTTTATCGATAAACATGGCCGAGCTATTTGCCAGCCTCAAAGAATACTAAATCCACACCTCAGTGACATAGTAAAACAAGAATCTCAAAAACTTCTTGATTTTAATTTCATATATCTTATTTCTAATAGTTAGTGTGTTTCACCACTGGTGGTAGTCCCTAAGAAGAATGTAAAATGGAGATTTAGTGTCGACGATAGAGAACTAAATAAAGCTATGTGGAAGGATCATTTTCCCCTTCCATTTCTAGACCAAGACCTTCACACTCTTGTTAGAAAGAAATATTTTTCTTTCCTGGATGGGTTCAGTGGATATATTCAAATCTATATTTCCCCTAAAGACCAAGATAAAACCAGGTTCACCTGTTTGTGGAGAACATTTGCATATAGAGTCTTACCATTCGGGTTGTGTAATGCACTAGTCTCCTTTTAAAGGGAAAACCCTCAGTATTTTCTCTAATTTAATTAAAGAAGGACTTGAACTATATACAGATGATTTTACCCTTTATGGTAATGATTTTAACCAAGCCTTGCATAACCTTGAGAAGGTTCTTGCATGATTTATAGTGACCAGGTTGTGCTTGAGTCATGAAAATTGTCATATGATGATGACAAAGGGCATAGTTCTAGGACATTTTATTTCTGTTACAGGAATTTAGGTAGACCCACCTGACATCAAGGTAATTCATAAAATCCCTACCCCATGAACACAGACAAACGTACATAGTTTCCTTGGTTAAGCTATTTATTATTGTCATTTTATAGAAAAATTAAAAATTACAACACCACTATATCTATTAACTAGACATTTGGAATTTGAATGGACTGATAAATGTGACATTGCTTTTGCAGATCTAAAACATTTGATCTCAACATCTCTAATGTTGCAAGAACAAAATTGGAATCTACCATCGCATATATCCTCAGATGCATCTGATATGATGATAAGAGCAGTTCTCAGGCAAGAAGAGGATAAAATGCATTATGCGATTTATTACATCAGAAAAAACATTATATTGGTCGAGTTAAATTATGCTATGACAGAAAAAGAATTTTTGGAAGTTGTTTATGCCATAAATAAATTTCACCATTACATAATGGGATATCCATTTTTTATGTACAGTAATAATTCTACCATCCGTTATTTAGCTAGCAAACTTATTACCAATGGTAGAATAACTTGTTGGTTATTGTTATTGTAGGAGTTCGACATTACTATAAAGGATCGGTCAGGAAAAGAGAACCATGCTGCAGAATTCTTGTCGAGAGTTCCAACTATAATTGATACCTCCCCATTTCAGGACAAATTCCCGAATGAACATTTATTTAATGTAACTATCAAAATGCTCTGGTATGTTGATGTTGTGAATTATCTAGCAACTACGAAATTACCATCACACCTATCATCTTGGGAAAAGAAGATTAGTATCCAGCATAGCGTACACTTTTCATGGATGGAAGGTTACTTTTTTCATACAAGGGCTGATATTCAAATTTGAAGATGTGTTAGAGAAGGTGAAATTTATGATATCCTCAGGGCTTTTCATAATGAGCCCTATGTAGTTCATTTTGCTGATTGGAGAACTAGACACAAGGTATTACAGATCAGCTATTTTTCGCCCACAATATTTAAAGATGCAAAAAAATATATCGATAGTTGCAATAGTAGCCAAAGGATTGGTTATCCCATTTAGACTAATGAAATTCCCCTCCAACCAGACAATGTATTTGAACCATTTGAAAAATGGGTGATGGACTTTGTAGGCCCCGTTAATTCACCTTCAAATAAAAAGCATATATTCTAGTTTGTATAGATTATGTAACTAAATGGGTGGAAGTGGTAGCACTCCAAAGGGCTAAAGAACAAGTTGTCATCAATTTTCTATTCAAACTATTTGTTCAATATGGGATACCTTGAGATCTTGTAGCAAATGGGGGATCATAGTTCACTTCTCATAAAATTTCATCCACACTACAAAATTACCATATTACGCAAAATAACTTCTCCTTACCTTCCACAAGTGAATGGGAAGGTGCAAAGAAGTTATAAAGCCTTAGAGGTTATTTTAACTACAACAATATCTATAAATCACTGAGATTGGGTTGCCAAGCTTCTGAAATCCTTATGGTCCTATTGGAAAAACTAGTGCAATACCACTAGCTATTCACCTTATTAGCTTGTTTTCGATAAGGAACCCATTTTTTCGATTGAGCTTAAAGTTAAGACTCTCAAAACTTCCATCTTACACAGGAACATAAACAATGCTTACAACAACTCAATGAACTAGATGGAATCCGTCTTCTTACTTTACAACATGTTGCCATAATCCAGCAACAAAGAGCTAAATGGCATGATTGGTTAAGTAAAAAGAAAAACTTTCAGAAATGGGATTGGGAAATGTTATACGACTCCAAATTCAAAGTCTTTTCAAGTAAATTTCAAACAAGATGGCTTGGCCCTTATAAAATCACCAAGATTTATGACAATGGAACAGTATGCCTTACAAAAATTTATAATTTTAGAATTTTATTCCTTGGCAATGGGCATTGAATCCGTCTATACAATCATCCACTTACTCGAGAATATTTTATTCATGAAATTGATAATGACACCAATTTGTAGGTTGTAGCTAACCAAGAAAATTTTCCAGGGGTCACAACCAGGTAAATTTTTCTTTGAAATATTCTTTATCTTGTACGTAATCTAAATAAATTTTTTTTGTTTTTTATGATAGATATGGAAAAAATGGTGATGTTTCAATCACATTTATTGTTTCCTTAGTCTTAACCATTGTTTCCTTTACCACAATTGTTGTTTCCTCAATCACAGTTGTTGTTTCCCTTAATCATTTCTTATCTAGTCTCAGCAATTGTTTTTTCAATCACAATCACTATTTCCTTAGTCTCAGTCATTGTTTCCTTAATCAAAGTTGTAGTTTCCTGAGTCTTAGTCGTTGTTTCCTTAATCATAGTTGTTGTTTCCTTAGTCTCAGTTATTGTTTCCTTAAACACAGTTGTTGTTTCCTTAGTCTCAGCCACTCTCTCATTTATCACAGTTGTTTTTCCCTCAATCACAGTCGAGGTTTCCTTTATCACAGTCATTGTTTCTTTAGTCTCAACCATTATTTCCTCAAACACAGTCCTTGTTTCCTTAGTCTCAACTATTGTTTCCTTAGGCACAATTTTTGTTTCCTTAGTCTCATTCATTGTTCCTTTATCACAGTTGTTGTTTCCTTAGTCAGAACCATCATTTCCTTTATCATATTTTTGGTTTCCTTAGTCACAACCGTTGTTTCCTTTATCACAATTTATGTTTCCTTCATTACAGTCGTTGTTTCTTAACATATGATTTTCATTTCCATAGCTTACTAATGTTTATATTTATTTAGGGTAAGGAATATTTTTGTAGCCTTCCTTGCATATGATCGTGGAAAACTAACTTGTTTAATGCTTATAATTGGAGAATGCTTTATGAGAAATCATAGAATTATGAAATTTCCATGATTTTTTAATCTTTTTTGGTGTTGTAGAAAAAATATAAAAATTATCATGATGCATTCCTCTTATAACCACTTAAGGAGAACGCTTTCACTCCAATCTTTAAATAATATATGATCATAAGTTTTGAGGTAAAAATTAGCAATTTAAAAAATTAATTATCATAATACCTTTTACACCATCCATAGCTCTTAAGGAGTTAAAATACCACCCATTTACTAAGTAATCTCCTAATATCAATAAAAATCACAATTTAACAAAGGATAGGTAGTCTGATCATGAGTTGGTATACCATGATCATGGGATCTATTGGAGTGACATTACCACTTCTAGATAACAAGAGGTCTCATCATGAGTCAACTTGTTCACCTCATTAACTCTAGTGAATGACATTGTTATTATCTGTTTAGCATGCCAAAATAATGACGTTTT
>APFE030609528.1:65617-87737 GCA_000404065.3 Pinus taeda | reverse complement strand
TATTTATGGTTATCGCATCTCTGTATTTATGGTTATCTCTGTAATCTATTGCGTTCCTGTTTAAATCCGGATCAGTGCATAGCTTAATGTGCCAATCATGCCATGCTTTTTCGCACTTCTTTTAGACCTGTTGGTAAAAGCCAGCCATAAATCTTTCTTCCTCAAGCTTAGCAAGCTGCATGAGCCTCTCTACTAGGGATCTGCGATCTGTCATACCCATGAGGGCTGCTATGCACAGACTAGGCACAATGTATTCCATGGGCATCACTGCTTCAACACCACATACAAGTCTAAAGGGTGTCTGTCAAGTCAACATTTTGCATGTCGTTCGATAGGCCCATAATACCGCGGGTATGTGCAGGTCCCAATCACTTCGCCAAGCATTGCAAACCTTTGTTAGTGCATTCTCCAGCACCTTATTGAAATATTACATCATCCCATTAGCATGTGGGTGATAAGGCATGTTTTTCTGGTGATACACCCAAAATTCCTCCATCAGCGCGCCGATCGTTTCGTTCAAAAAGTGTGTAACATGATCACTCATCAAAATCCTTGAACATCCAAATTACGTTAGTACATACTCAAAGAGAAACTTCACAGTGGTTTCACCTATCTAGTCCTTCATAGGCTATGCCTTTACCCATCGAGTCAAATAATCAGTCATGGTGATAATGTACCGCACTCTCATCTTCTTCCCTTGGGGTTAAATGGGTCCCACAAAATCTATCGCCCATTTCTCGAAAGGTTGTAACATCATATATGGGTTTAGAGGCAACTCATCTCTCTATGATGGCCTGCCAGTCCCTTGACACACATCACACGCCTTGCAATAAGCTCTTAAATCCTAATGGAGGGTTAGCCACCATAACCTTGTGCGTAGAATCTTATGTGCAATCGTTGTCCTTGCATAATGGCCTCCCGCAACATCCCCATGAACGTCTGTGAGAATACCTCTTCTTTCAAACTTTGGTACATATCATCGCAATACTTCATCAGACCCTATTTTGTACAGATGTTCGGCAATGACAGAAAAGTCTTCCACGCACACCACTAACTCCTTTTTTTGCTGGACAATGTAGCCTTCCAGTGTAGTTCCTGTCGTTAGGAAGTGTATGATGTCTTCAAAATGACCATCTATGGTGTGTGCTGCAAATAGTTGCACATCAAGAAATCCCTCGTCTAGATTAGTGGGCTCTTCCCCCATTTCGAATTGCGACAGATGGTTTGGTCCTGTGTTCTGTCATCCAGGCTTCACAATAACCTCAAAATCATACTCCTAGAATAATAACAACCACCTATAGATTATCCCCCCTAACACATGCTTATTGACCAAGTATTTCAATGTAGAATAATCCTTATACATCTTAAAATGTCCACCCAACAAATAGTGTCTAAACTTCTGGAGCATGTATACCATAGATAATCCCCTACGCTCAGTGGTGGAATAGTTCTTCTTAACCTTGGATAAGCTCCTACTTTCTAATGCTATAGGATGGTCCAATTCTCCTTTGCCGACCTGTGTCAGTACTACTCCCAGTGGTATACATGACGTGTCTCCATGTACATGAAACTCATTCTTCCAATCTAGGAAGACTATAATTGGCACGGTGACCATTTTTCCTTTCAATACATCCAGGATTTTCTGGCAATCCTCGTTCTAACAGAATGTGACATCCTTTTCAACAACTTCTCCATAGGCACGCTAGTTTGGGTGTAGCCCTTGATAAACTTCCTATAGTACCCAGTATGTCCCAAGGTTGTGCGTAGCTGTTTCACACTCCTTGGTGCCTCCAAGTTAAGTATCACTGTGATCTTCGTGGGATCTACCATCAATCCCTATCTACAAACCACATGACCTAGCAAAGTCCCAAAAGGGATGCAAAACAAACATTTCTTTAGATTGAGTGCAATCTTGTACCTTTTACAGGTATCAAGCATTAAACGCAAACTTGCTACATGGCCTTTTACCAACCCAAACACAGTTTAGTCATCAAAGTAAACCTCCATAAACTTATGAATGAAGTCTTTGAATGCAACAATGATTATGCGTGAAAAAATTGTAGGTGCATTCTTTGATTTGAAAGGCATTACAGTGTACTAAAAACATCCCCATTCAGTCGTGAAGGTCATCTTGCTTCTATCTTCAAGTGTGATTTTGATCTGATGGTACCCAAAGAACCCATTAGTGAACGAGTACGCTTCCTGACCACCTACATTATCCAATACCTCATCAATGAACAGAGTCGGGAAAGGATCATGTACGCAAGTGTCATTTTACTTCTAGAGATCTATGCATATCCTTATTTCATCATTCTGCTTCTTTTCTTGTACCACCATTGGGCTTACCCAATAAAATTCTTCTACGGACTCAATGATGCCTACCATGAGCATCTTATCTAACTCTAAGAGGACCTTCTCCTTATACTTTGGATTGAGACGGTAAGGTTTTTCTTAACCAGCTCCACGTCGGGTTTTAACATGATCTTCATAATGCCTAGGTCTCCTATTATCCCCTTTAACTCTGTAAACCTAGTAGGGAATAAATCTGGTATTCACGGATGAATTCAGAAACCTTATCTACCATTGATTCATCCTAGTAATCTCCAATATTCGCGAATTTGGGCTCTGCCTCCGTACCAATATTTACCTGTTTCATTTTCAGTGGTGCTGTTATATTAGAATTCTCGCTCTATTGTCCCTCAACCTCATGGTGACCCTCAGTTTTAGGGATATTAATCTTTCATGGATCCTCGTCTTCTTCTTTAGCAATCAAGTTATAGCATTCTAGCACATGGCTCAGCTGAGTAGCCTAATAGGATTGAATCAGATCCAAAGGATCCTATGATACTCTAAAGGTCGTTCCTTTAACTTCTTGTAGTGCTTCGTCAATACAGTCAAACCCATCTCCGAAGTTAAACGTCACTATGAACCCTTCATGCAGAATATCCCATTCGACTGTGCCATGGCAAAGCTCTGTCTCCAAGTACTAGTTCATCAGGATGATGTCCAAGTTGTGACAGAACAAGTGCACCCATTCAAGTTGAGGCTTCGTTCCATAGGCCTTAACTCATTTGGCCAAGTGTGTGCGTGTATCATCCTTCTTGTCATACTTGTCTGTCACTCATACATTTGGCTTCCCAAAGCATGTTTGCATCATTCTCCTACACTCGCGTAAATCATCAAAAATACCTTTGTGCATACCCCATCATCTCCCGGGCATAGCGCGCAGTGCCCAGTACAAAGCCTGGAAGTGCTACTTCTCTGGTACTTCCCTCTCAAATGCATCCAAAAACAAATCCACATGATTCAAGGCATCATAAGTGGCAAGATTTCTTACCTCTAATGACACATAGTGCAACGACCGGATCTCATGTTACATCTAAGCTTGGTTACTTCATGTAGCTGATTATTCTAGTGCCCTAGTTATTCGTCCGAGTCTAAGTTGCAGGAAATCTTGCAATCCCATGTAATTCGTCCATCTGCTGTCAGATTCACCAAATCTTGGTCTTAGGATATTATCTTATATATGCAGTCCAAATCGTCATCGCTTTCGTAATCGTGGACTGGTCCCGTATAGCACGATCCTTCAACAGGATCTAGGGGTACTATTATGCAAAGTGATTTCTTTTCAAATATCATCTTTCACTTCTTCAAGTTGATTACACCATTCATGTCAGTAGCCCAATCAATCCCAAGGAGTGCAGGCTAGGGGTTGCTGTCATCCATAATTTCTATTACTTCAAAACCAGCCAATGTGCTCATGCCTTCAATATCTACAGTTACTCCTTGTAGTCATCCCATGGGGATGATCTTCTGTTGCTTTTCCATCCTTAACTGAATTGGAGACCACTGTAGCACAGGTCTCCCCATCCGCTCCCAAGTCTGCTTCGGCAAAACATTTGTGTCTGACCCCAGATCCAAAATAACCTGACCCATTTCATATTCTCCTATCTGTGCGGTGAGTCTCATCTCATGCCCTCTCCTTGATTTATGCTTAACAATCTTCTGTACCATGCATGGCTCACCCGAATCATTTCTGGTGCAACTATTTATAAGTTCATGTAACCCCTTCATAGCCTTGCTATTGTGTAACAGCTTCATGTAGGTCTCTAGAAAGGTTGTAAGCATAGAAAGGTCCATTTCCTGAATAGGCTTATCCCGACTTCCTAAGGTAGAGGCCTCAACAAAGGTCTTTTTTACTTCCATGAACATTTCGTGTGCATGCTCCAAATCAAATTTAGCCTCGTTCACCAGAGCTTTATGAACCCATGCGTTGTCTTTAGGTTGTTTCCCCTTGTCGTTTCCCATTGCAATTCCACTTCAAAGCACTATATTCACATTTGGATCCTCTTCGCGAGGCTCAGCCCTCATCATATGCAGGTTCTCAGTCGGTTGTAGTGGTAGCACCCCTTTTTCATGTATCCTTACTATCAGTGTAGGATAGTCCTCCGTCTCATGATCAAACTGAGTACAATATTTTCTTGATGGACACATTGGGTTAGTGCATTCACGAGAAAAGTGTCCTGGTCCTTCGCAATTGTAACAGATCAGCTATCCCCGACCTCTGTCAGGTCCTCCTCTGCCTTGGCCTTGTCCGCACCCCTGAAAGCTTGTTCATGCCATCCCAATGCTCTAGTCAGGGGGTCGCATTTCTGCATGAACTCTATAAGCGGGTTTTCTATCCATCATCAATTCATAACTTTAATAGTTGCGCTCATCATGCCCTACCAACCTGCAGAAGTTGCATAATAGTTGCTACAGTGTTTGTGCAAACTTCTACAGCAAATGACAATTATCAGTTGTATGTTTCCCTATTACCTAATATATAACGCACCACAACACAGGGCTCGTGTTCGGTCTTGTTTAGACTTCTGGCCTCAAAGGAATCGGTCCTCCTCTTGTAATATAGTTCACAAAGACTAGATAGTGGTCTTTGTCATGACCCTGACCTTTACATTTTAGGCACCATATCTCTTTACACACCTCTGGTCAAACTGTTTTGTCTTACTTCAAAATTTGCATTTCGAGGCAAAGATTTTTCAATTGCGCATGGATCTGTTGAAACCCTAGATTCGAATCTTCCATCGGTGTTTCATGTAGTCTTATTTCAATCTCCAAGGCATCTTCCTAAGTCATAATCTTATGTTGTGACAGTGCAACCCTTAGGTGAGGTAGGAGAGAAGCCACAAACCATTCATGGTGTCGTCCATCTATTAAGTTTATATTAGCTTCGTGGATTTTACACTTCAATATTTGATCCAATTCTGAAGGTGTCTCACTTGGTTTCATCGCAATTTCCTTGAACCCCAAAATTGACTGTGCCTTGGATTTAGGTCTATTGAACTCTTTATTCAGCTTGGTTTGGATCTTTGGCAACACAACCTTTCGGTTATCATTAGATTACTTGATGTACCAAGTTAGCACACGATCCTGTAAAGCACTAACAAATGTTTCCTTCTTCATGTGATTGTTTGTGACGCCTTGAGATTCTCATACATATTTTACGATGAACCAGAACTACTCCAGTTCCTCATTTCCCAAGACCTTAAACAAAGGCAACTTCACTGAATTCGCCATGTTGAACTATGGTGGAGGTGGTGGTGGTGTGGGCGAAGTCACAGGGGGTGATGGCTGTGAAGGCGGAGGTGGTGTGGGTGGAGGTGGTAGTCACGAGAACCCTCGTATTATTAACTGAACTACACATCACGGAGAAGCCTGCGCTACTCCCTCTTTGTCACTCAATGAAGGTGAAATCAGTGGGATATATTCAGGACCCTTTCTTCCGTTGTTCCTATAAGTCTTTCCACTTCACGTCGCTTTGAACATCAAGGTAGCTGCATAACCTGTTTTTTTCACAATAACATCTTAATCCAATTATTTGAAGACTTCAAGTACTTACCTCGTGGACCTTTGAAAAAGTTCCGCTCCACCTCGCTGTATCTAACTGAGGTATCAACCGTGAATTCAGTAACAAATCCTCCTATGATACGATCGAGCCAATGATCAATAGCACGAGCAATCTTATCCTCATAGGCTTCCAATCTCTATACTAACTCCATGGTCTAGACAATAGGACTATCAAGCCTCCACTTTTCTTGGCTATTCGCTAGCTTCGTGATCCACTCGTATAGCTCAACTGGAAAGGAACAAAAAAATATCTCATGGATTTCTGTATATAGGTACCTGTCTAGCCACAGTTCCTTCATCAATCATGAGTTTATGTTCTCCTGTGCCGTGAATTCGTGGATCTTACTATCCAACCAGTCTTCGACCTTTTCCTTAGATGGATTCCAATGATATGACATCACACATATCTCATGTAGATTTCGATCTTGACAATGGAACCATTTGTTGCCTTTGTGGGGCCTAACCTAGGTTCAACATTAGTTAGCCAAACAAATCCCTACGCTATTGGCTCTTTTGGCATTAGCCTACAGAGTGTGAACCAAAGTCTCACCCAAAGCAGTATGGGGGGATGCTAGAACTAGGTTTTCACACCCTGAGATGGTCGTGATGTTGGTTTATACCCTCTGCCCCTGCTTTTGCACAGGTCGTTGAGCCTTAGGGCTTTGTCAGTCTACCCTTTATTCCACCCTTCAGTGCATCCACGAAGGTGTATGATTGACCTTCGTGCAACCGTAACCCATGGTCCAAGTACTTTTGCGCAGCTATGACAATGTATTGTATAGTTTCCCAAGTTATCTTAAGTGTTTTACTTATCTTACTAATCTATCATAGTTAGCACTGCATAAACCGATATCCTTACTTTTGTTCAATAATACAATCACATATATTTTTGCATCACATAAACATTGTAAATTAAACACAAAACACAATATAATCAATCGCATTTAACAAGAACTAAATACACAGTAATTGCATAATACTTCTCTTTATTAATATCTTCCTATTTAATACACACTCTATCCACCCTACACACACAGATGTAGGGGTCCACGCACTCAGTTGTGGACTTCCAGCCTAGGCCTGTACGCACTCACCTGCAGAGCCTTTACCTACGCTAAAACCCAAAACACTTATAATTCTCTACCAAAACTCCAATGCTTGACTCCACACTCCTCCTAGAGCGAGCTTACTTAGCTCCTTTTTATACAATCCCATGGTCCGTGGACCATGGGTAGATATTTACATCCGACTTGAAATTTTACAAAATAAGGGTAGACAACCCTTTATGACTCTTGACACCTTCACACTCCGTGACCACAAAATGCAGAGACTTTACAACTTTATTACAAAATTATCCCAAAACATGGGATTTTAGCCCCAAAACTTCTCTTGGGGGAACTTGTTCCTAACATCTCTTTTCCATTGATGTACATAATCTCGAAATCAAACTCACTGATCATGGCTAACCATCTAGCTTACTCGACATTCAGATGTGGCTAGTCAAACAAATACCTCAACCCAATGTGATCACTCATAAGTACAAACCTCCTGCCAAGAAGATAGTGTCTCCACATCTTCTATGCATGTATGATTGTTGTGAGCTCAAGACCATGTGTCAGGTAGTTCTGCTCATGCTCTTTTAGTTTCAGGGACTCATAGCCTATGACATGTCCATCTTGTATAAGTACTCCACCAAGTCCTCTCTTGCAAGCATTCGTGCATACTAGAAACTATTTTTCTGGATCTGCAATTTGTAGCACTAGTGCATGCGTCAAAAACTTCTTAAGCTACTCAAATATAGCCTTGCACTCCTCTTTCCATTCAAAATTATTACTTTTCATTTGCAATGATGTGATGGGATAAGAAATATGTACGAAGTTCCTGATGAACTTCATGTAATATCCTGCTAAACCCATGAAATATTTCACCTCATCCACACTCTTAGGAGCTACCCACTACATGGTGGCCCTTATCTTCTCTGGATCTACTGCAATTCATTCCTTGGAGACAACATGCCCCAAGTAGTGTACCCTAGTCTGAAGGAAACTACAGTAGTTGAGCTTAGCATACAACTAATTCTCCCTCAAAAACCTCAACACTGCTACTAAATGCTTGACGTGCTCTTCCTCATGTTTAGAAGATGACAGTAAATCATCAATGAACACAATAAAAAACTTATCCAAATAGGGACACAACACACTATTCATTAAGCACATGAATGTAGCTGGAGCATTAGTTAAGCCAAATGGAACAACAACAAACTCATAATGGCCATGCTTGGTCCTAAACACAGTCTTGTAAATGTCCTCTTCTTTGATGTGTACTTGATGGTATCTAGATCTCAGGTCAATCTTCAAGAACACTATTTCTCCCTTCACCTGATCAAACAAGTCATCAATCCTGATGTCTCAGACACGTTTAACATCTTCTGACCAAATGGTTTCTTTACCTTTCAAGTTGAAGATTGCTACTATGGCCTTCATGTTATCTGTGTAATTATGCAACTCAAAGCATCTTTTCACCCCAAGTATCCATGCCTCGACATCTTCCAGCTTCTTCATATCTCCATTAAAATTAGTTTTTTTCTCTTTCTTGAATTCATCTGATAAGTACCCCTGGCATTCCTCCTGTAAGGATGATAGCGATGATGATCATGATGTCTATCAGAACCAGAACTAGAATAGTACCTATACACATTTCCCCTCCTATTCGGAGTGTCCAACAACCTTCCATCTCTCACTATGTCATATCTATTTGACCTATGTCTACTAGGAGGCCTATTGCCATATGCCCCATTATTTCTATCCTCATGTCCATGGCTACTCCAAAACAGCCCTTGTCACTGCAATTCTGACAAACTATGAAGAAGTATAGAATTAACCTCTGCTTCCTTCTCTTGTGCCTGTATGATCCAGTAATTATCCACCTTAAAAGTCCTTATCTCTTTCTTCAAATTTCTTAATGTAACTACCAAATTGGAAGTGTTCCCAACACCATGTTGCTCTTCGGATTCATAGGGAGAGTCTTTTTAGTCAACCATCTTGCTAGCCATTTGATATTTCTTCCTGCAATGCATAATACGTCAGATAAACCAAATCACAATAAATCAACATACCTCAGTATAGCTTGGGGAGGATACCTTGTATGCAAGATCACCAAATCAACGTGATACATGTATAACATAGACATAATAGCATATATACATACAAAAAGTAAGTGCATCAATGCATAAAAATAATTCTAGCTAGGGTCTAGTGACCAATGCAATGCCATATCAATGATGCATGCTATGACCTCATGCATGAAAACAACCATTACTCCATTATACACATTTCCACATGTAACCAACAACACGCATAAGCCATCCCTAATCAACTACACATACACATAAATGCATGTAGTCAAGCATAAGCGATCAATTCTTGTAATCAACCTATAATACTGATATGTGTAATCAAAATATTCAGGAATGTAACCTAACATACAAGGATGTAAGTAGGTGACATAAATTCAACATGTAAGTGACATATAATCCAATGCAACCAGTCACATACTCATGATGAATACACTTCAAGAAAACAATATCAAACTCTCCATTGCAACCATACTTAAACCATAATGAATCAGTAAACAAATGCTATAAGAACATGGAATGTAAGTGTAAGAGACACACATGCAACTGAAACATGCATGACCAACACACACCACCCATCCAATCCTAGAGTTGAACTATGCTCTGATACCACTCTGTAACACCCTCCTCCTACATCGACCTAGGTAAACATGCTAATCGAGGTAAACATGGGACAAAGGGCTACTATGATCAAATTTGACTTCCTATGTGACCTTAAGGAAGTGGAATTGAACATCACACATAGACATCCAACATCATCAACAGAACCCTTAGGAGACAAGTCAACCATTCAGACAACCTCTCCCTAGGTCCCAGTATTCTTCTAGATCTCTCAGTCCATAGTTGCTCTCATGCTATGGGCAAGGGAGCTACAAACAACCTAAAGTCCCTCTCACAGGCTTGCCTGCCAGCGAACGGAGACCAAAATTGCCAGTTTTGTGCCAGCGACCTTGAAATTTAAGCCACTTTTTTAGGCTAAGAGCCTAGGCCACTGCCAAGAATTGAGTGATAGCTTGAAATCAGTAAAAATATAGGGAAATAATGATGCCAAAGAAATAAGATGAACAAGACCATAACCAGAACCCTACTATCCACGCCAACCATTTCGTCAAACATATCATCAATATGTAACCTACAAACATAAACAACATAATTAAGTGTAGGGATCTCATACTTATCTGAGAATCACTATGAACCATTGTTCCCTCATGTCATTTTCTGCAATATCATCAATTAGGCCATAGATACACTATCTGTTCATTTACAAGTAAAAACATGCTAAGAGCCATACATAGTTGTTGTCATAAAATATACATATAACCAACATAATAGGAACATAATTACCATAAAAATATGAGCCATCAAAATCCACATATACATCAATAAATTTGCACATGGAAATCAAGGGAATGAATTTCTCATTAATGAATGCATTAAAACAACCACAGATGGGTCTACCTTGTTCCACTGGACCATAGAATGGCTGAGCAAAATCTCTCTTTATTCATTCACCCCCGTGCCATATTCTAAGCATGAATGTGGGACTTAAACTAGAAGAACCAACCAAGGCATACCGATGCTAAACCACCTCACCCTCATCAATAGAAACCAGTCTTTACCATAATCCATTCTGAATCACTAGGCCAACATAGTGAAGAGATCATAATAGGCTTTACCGTGATTTCCACTTGATTAGTAGGCCAAACAAGCATGGATGTCACTGAATTTCTCCACCTACATCGTGAGGATTTTTCATGTCTCCTAGTCTCTTAGGCTTTACCGCAATCCAAACCCATATCACTAGACCCTAAACTGAGACCCACTCTTCAGGCTTTACCACATATCCCAAACTTGGGATTACTAGACCCAATGGAGAGAAATCCACCTATTTCCTTTACTGTATATCCTTCCATTCACTGGCAAGGATTCCTAGGCCATCCGAAGCAACACAAAATTCAGCTTTACTGCAACCCACAGTCTGGCGTAGGGGTTACTAGGCCATGTGTTATATAATTTCGTAGATCCACCTCACTTAGCTTCGAATCCATCCAGAAATCAAGCTCAACCACAACATGAGAACCCCAATACACCATGGCTATTTAGAAATGGCACGGATAGGCTGAAAACACTGTCACACCTGGAAAAATACATGTCATGATAGAAAAGAACCACATGAAATCCCATGCACACCAAATCTAGAAATGAAAATACACATGCAATTAGATACCTACAATGAATCCTATTGTAACTGCTTGATCTTGCCTTTCCCTACTTGATATTTTCTTCAACTTTCGTTCTTTTCCTTTCTTGCTCCAATGCCAAAATTTCTCCAAGAAACTCTAAGTGTCCAAGAGTATGAAAGAGAGAGATAATAATGAGAGAGCTCCAAAATTGAATTGAAAAAAGCCATGAACTGGTCCTCAAGAGCCATTTTATGAATGAGGCCTTTATTTTCTTCATTTTCCATGATTTTCCTTCATTTTCCTCCTCACATGCAACCTATGACCTTTCACCTCCCTTTTCTCCTAATTTCCATTATTTTCATAAATAATTTTGCCAAACATGTCATTTTTCCTTTCCAAAGCCTTAGCTATTGCCTTTTCCATTTTCTTTCTCCATAAAAAATCAAATGAATAGTACCCCCTAGGATGTCTTGCCCAACATTCAGTTTGGAATAAGTGTCCCATCAACCATGGTTATTGTTTTTAACTTTTATGACATGAAATTTTCACCAGGGTTGTTACAATTGAAGTACAATTAAAGAACACTTTAGATTGGCTATTTTGTTCCTTCAAAATTAATAAAGGAAAGATCATTAAATTTATTATGAACATTTATAAAATCATCCTAGAAGTTGCGATGTTTGGTTGTCCATGAGTATTTCATTATAATTATACATATAGGGAATATTTGTTTTGGAAATTCAACATTCTAAATTAATCTCTTTTATTCTTTCTAATGATGTACTTGATGCAACTATTGTTTCCACCCATATATTCTTTGTAGAAATCTCCGCATGCCTTTATTTTGTTTGCACCCTCCATGGATTATAATAATTAGAGGTACCATTACACCACATGAGCTATAAGTATTTCAATGATTTCCTCATATGTCATAGATACACTCCTCTTGCTATTTTTTCCTTTTGACTGTTAATCTGTTGCACAACATTAATAAAACCTTATCCTCTAATCGTGTCAAATTTTCCATCCTATTAAAACTTTATTAACGACCACATACAACCTCTACTTTTATTGGGGCGATGCGTTGGCACTGACAAATGACTTGTTATCTAAATTTTCAAATGCCATTGCATGTCATGATCACTAAGCCTCTATATTATGTGTAGAATTACTATTACCATAAATTCTGAATTATGTTGTTTGTAGCTACAAAATTGCGTCCTGTTAAACAATTAACAATTGGTGGCCATTTGGTTTGATATGAACCTATTCAATTACAGGCTTCAGAACTGGTACACAACATCTTTATTCAATCTCGATGGATGGAGTAGTTTGAATGATTATAGGGATTCGATAATGATGTAGAATTAGAATTCACAAGGAATTTGGATAATGGCACATCAATGGTGAGAAATACATAAAGGCAAGTAAGCGAAGGTGCAATAGTGCAAGTAACAAGTCTTTTGAAAGAAGGAGGAAAATGTTACAAGATACACAGTTCTCTCCATAATGCGACCGACTTGTTTCTGAATATTGGTGAAGAATTGATCAGAAAAGGAAAGTCGTATAACCCCAATTCGTTACCAGAATCATGGAAAGAAGTAGAAGGGATCGTTCGATGATATATTACCTGTGATGGAAGGTATGATGTGGTGAGGGGAGATCATCTCAAACTAATGGCATCCTTGAGGTGAAAGGTAACTCTAAACTTTCCCTACTTTCCCAATTCACTGTTGCATGAGACCACTACTAGGTTAAGAAGGTCCAAGGACCAAGTCTCAGCCGTTAGTCACCATGGAATTATCAAATTATTAATCATTAGAAGTCTCAATCAAGTTCAAAAGACTTGGGGAGGGTTCCTTGGAAACCATGACGTTGGTCAAGAAATTCCTTTAGGGAATGAAACAACCATTGGAACATCTGTGAGTGTAATACCCCCATCATTCATAATGTAATTTATTACTATTTATTTGTCTGGTGAGCCAGACTGATATAATGAGGCTGAAGTGCCCGTGTAGCGAAGTTAAATATAGTGTGGAGCTAGCGTGCCCAGATACTTATAAGCCTGTAAAGGTTGTGGGGCCTTAGAGCCTAAAATATAATTAATGTAATAAAATAATATAAAAATAATAGAATAAGGTTAGCTATGGAGCCCACTCCAAGAAAATATTATGGGGGCCGCAACTCCAAGGAAAAGGGGAACGGTTGGATATTTTTGTTGAAAAGTGCACATGGGACCCATGAGGGTTCTAGAAGGTGCCATGTGGAAAGATAAGTCATGCATATATAAAGAAGTGTAGGTTGGATATTTTAGGGGGGATTGGTTAGTGAGTCCTGGGGAAAGGACTCTGAGACTGACTAATGGTCAGTGGGTACTAGGATTGGACTGGTCGGGGAGTGCTTATTAAGTTAACTGTGCCTTGTGGATGCATTTGGTTTTATAACATGAACCCCCAATGTTGACGGTTTATGGGTTGGAGGATGCCTAGAACCGTTGAGCAGCACGAATGTTGGGTTGGCACCTTGGCAATTACCTTGGAGGGTGTCTAGAGCATTGGAGCACCGTCACTGTTGGGTTGGCACCTTGGTCTTGGAGGTATGGATATTTTTCAGTTACCATTTCCTTTAGAGTTGTTATCCCAGCTCGAGGGTGACCCGGTGATTGAGATTATCATCCACTAGGTCTATGGCTGGGAGGAACGTGGAGAGACAACAACTAGTCATCTCATTAATACATATAATTACTATGTTCTTGATGTATTTCCGTGTATTTTTTATGTGCATTTATGCAATCTAGTTATAAGCCCTAATTTGGGTAATTATCATATTAAATATTTTGTGTTTGTGTTGTACCTTAAAATTTGTGCATTATTGGATTCATTAACCTTGGCTGCAGTTCAGCATAGTTACAATAATGTTTATGTTGTGGTGCTTAACTGTTGTTATATGCAATGTACGAAAATTGTATGGCATATTGTTTTACAATGCATAATTAATTGTAATTGTGTGGCACATACTAATTTATGGCCAAACAAATCTAGATGTCTAAGTTCTTTGCATTAAATTTATTTATTATTGCAAAGTATTGTTGGGTAGTGTTTCCCAGTCGGGGCTGGGGACATTACCAATTGGTATCTTTGCATTTAATTTATTTATTATTACAAAGTATTGTTGGGTAGTGTTTCCTAGCAGGGGCTGGGGACATTACAAATTGGCATCGGAGTCAAGTTTCAACATTGGGTTTGAATAAGGCCAACAAAAAAGAAATTGTAGGTTCACAGGTTGTCCACCATGAGTTTGGCAAAACTATCAAAGGTGGGTGAACATACATTTTTTATAGCTTTCAAGAAGATTCGTTTAACGGGATATTTAGTAGAATTTAAGGAAGTTGCAAATTAAATACTATGGTTTAGGTTTGGTTGGCCAATTTGGGGAAAATGAAAAATTTACAATTATCTCGCTAACTGTTTGACAAAAATACCAATAGCGAAAATGAAGAAAATTCACCCCCTCAAATGGAATACAATTGTTGAGAAAAATACAATGAAAATTAATTAATTTAATTAAAATATTAATTTGGAAAATTGATTAATTGAAAGGTCAAATTTCATGTACAAGGCATGGTTGCCATTAAAAAGGGGTTAATCCTTATTTTAAATATTAAATTATATATACATATATGTGAAATTCTTTAAAGAAATGTGAGCCAATTCATCTTTAAGACCTCGCCCTGTGTAAACGAATTAAAATTGAGTGGTTTTATAAGCGTATATATATGAGAATTTATGTTAAGAACGTTAAATATATAAATAAATACACACATGAAGGAATAGCCTATTGTGAATTTACGTGGATATGTATACAAATTTAACATTAAATTTATTTAACTTTATATGTGATGCACCGTATTCATACAGTGTGTGAGGACTTATGAGCAGTCGTGTGAAGTAATATATATATAATACAAATGAATTTATATATATTCGTATGGTGTCATATATCGAAGTACCTAGGAAAAATTGATTAATTTTGCTAGGGAGGATTAACATTGTATGCAGGCATTGCTTCCATGGCTAAGAAATTTAAATTTTAATGCTTATATATATATATATATATACCCAGTAGAAAGATGTGAGGGTGAGGGCCCAAAGGACCTATTAGGAGAGGCCAATGAATTGTCGTGGGGGTTATTTTATTTATTGGCCAAATTATAAAGCTATGCGTTATATGTTTTATATATATATAGTTTAAAAGTGATATACAACAATATTTAAATCATGAAATATTATGCAGAGCATATTACATCTTACATTTATGGTTTTTGTTTTGTTCGTAATGACACCAATGGCAGTCACAGATTTGGATGGAATGGTGGAGAAGGGTTTTGCACTTGATCACCTCACATGTAATACAATGATCAATGTGTGGTACAATAAAGATAACATAGTTTATGCAATAAGATGTTGCAAAGCGGGCTAGTTTTTAATGTGTATGCTTATACAACTCCCCTTTTTGCATCATACATAAATACTCCTAAAATGTGTATTGTGTTGTGTCCCTGGAAGTATGTCGAAGGAAAATGCTTATTCTTAGTAGTTGGGGGATGTTATAGGAGGTTTTGATCTCATTATAAGAGAGGGAGTAAACCCCAGGCAGAGGAATGTAGTGACAACATGCACCAGATGGGCGACATGATTAAATACCAAAACTACCATTAAAGTAGTATCGAATCTCCGATAGGCGGTTTGGGAGGCGTTCTTTGAAACCTGTTTCCTAATGGGAAACTTCCATGTAAGTGTATGGGTGGGGGGGACATGTTTTCTATTGGGTCATTGGGCCATGTTAATGAGCACACTGTTTATGCCTCGATATGTCCTTCACACCATCAATATCGTCGGGATTCACCCCACCATTGATCATTGCATGAATTTTAGTGTGAGTCACTTTGAACAGGGGAGTAGGCATGTGTTTGTGCATTAAACTGAAGCACACAGTGTTTGGTCACAACCGCTGGTCTGTGGCTCTTTTAATTGATATCGTTGGTTGATACATGTCAAATGTGCCAATTAATGAACCCACACCATGTGGAAGCACCCTATATGAAACACTTGTTCACAAGATGTATTATTAGGATTAGTTTCAGTGAAGGTCTAAGCACCCCTACCTTATCCATTATAGCAAGTATGCAGAGGCCGAATACATGGTGAAAATTGGATGGTCACAGGGGTCTACCCATCATGATATATATATATATATAATATATATAATATAATATTAATATATATAATATAATAAATAAATATATATAGAGTACATGTAATAGTATATATATATATATATAAATAATATGTATATATATAATATATATATATATATATATATATATATTATATATATACATGTAAATATATATATATATTTATTGGTGCATGGTGTTGGTCAGTGTCTTTGTGACAGGATATGGAGGCAAGCTATGAGCATTGGTGCCTATGAGTGCACAAAAAACTCAGTGTCAGAGGTAAAGCGTGACACCGATAGAACTTTAATAGAAAAGTGAAACCTGATCCATTGAATCGTGAGATGCACATTAAAGGACGCAACACAAAACCTCTTCTCTTACTGCTGGCCTACAGCTTGGATTATCACCATGGGAAGTTGAAACCTGTTCAAATGACTTGTTGATGTAAGAAAATTCATAGCTGCGAGTTGTTGCATGTCGCTGGGTAAAGGAGTTGCTAGTGGAGAGTTCAATTACTATTTTTCATTCATAAAGTAAGTTTGAAATTTATACCTCCAAGTGTGTAAAAGGTGAAGTAGTTGCGAAAAGAGATAGTAAATAATAGCGTTGGAGCAATATTTTGTGTGTTTCCATATTGGACATTTCCATGATTAAGTGATGTGTGATGCATTGGCCATAGATGTTTGCAATTGTTTCCTGGAAGACCATGGAAATATGATTGAAATGTTGTCCATGCTAGGAAAATAAATAAATGTTACATTTAGAAAGAAGGAAAAAGTCTTGGCTCTAAGTTGGATGAATCATATAAATATAGCATGTCTTCGAAACATGATACTTCCAAATTTTGGAATCATTTCTATGAAAAAAGAAGGTAAAAGATACCAACATTTCAAAATATATAACACACTATCTTGTAAATTTGTTAGACTGGTAAGAAAATTTGATATGTTTTAAAAATTATTTTGGTATGTTTGTGCTTGTTTGGAAATGTGTTTTCAAAGAGGAAATATCAATGTGGTGATATCAACGTGGTGATGCTTTGTTTAGCAAACAAGTGCTTGAAGGAAGTTTGGAAAATGAAGTATGTTTATTTGTCTTTCCAAAAGATAATAAATATGAATTGAAGAATGTTGTACCAACAAAAGTTGAAGAGTTGCTCATAGAATTTGGACATGAAATTTTGGATGCAGTTCCAATGGGATTGCCATCAATGAGAAGATTTTCTCACCAAATTGGTTTGATAATAGGATTCAATCTAATAAACAACATAGCATCTTATAAGATGACACACTTGCATGTGAAGACGTGTATTAGTAAGTCCAAGAGTAGTTAGAGAAATAAAACACTAATTTGAGACAATTTGAGTCCATGTGGAGTCCTTGTTGTACTTACACCAAGGAAAGATTGAAAGTGGAGAATGTACATTGACTTGAGGTCAATTCATAATTTAAATCCAATATATATTTCCTTACCAATGAAGGATGATTTGATGAATTATTTGTGCAGATCAATGCACTTTTGGAAGATTGACTTGAAGATTTGGTATCATCAAAGAACATCGAGGGTATAAGGTAGGCCTTTACAACCTACGTATGGCTCGCATGGCCTTTGGCCTAGCTATAAAACTATTGTTTAGTGGTGTGATTTCTTATGCATCTGTTTACGAATATGTTACCTAAGAATATCAAGGTATTGTCAATATTTTTAGAATAATTATGGATATAATCATGATGTAATCATTAGTGGTTGTTAATAGTTATAATGTCATTCATTCTTGCAAATTTTGCAAAAGGGCATCAAGTGAATGGTTCAAGGGCTTGAAAGGTACTTGGAGGCACTACAAAGCTAACATATGGGAGACTGTTGTGGCTTGGTACCCTAGCCAATGAAGAATAATAAATATGTATTCGGTAATGAGCGAGTAGATGCCCATGAAGCTAACAACTGTTGGCATTATGATGCATGTGTTGTACTTGATGGAAACCCTCTCATAGAAGATCATCTCACTTATATATAACTAGATGAATCTACAGAAGAGATATCAGATGTGAATGAATGCATGGGATGCAGGACAACTCAAAGGAATCAGATGATAGTTCTAAGTTTTGCCATCAAGTCCAAAGGGGCAGATTGTTGGCATTATGATACAAGTGTTGTCCTTGATGTCAAGATGATAGATTATAGTACAGTAGTTCAGTAGCAAAGAATTGATGATCAGATTACAAAGAATGAAGAAAGCTGAGTATACACGCAGGTTCACTATATACCAAGTCCCGTACAGAGGCAGGTTATACGCAGATTCAGTATGTACCAAGTCGCGTATATACGCAGGTTCGCTATATACCAAGTAGGGTATACACGCAGGTTATACTCGCAAGTTTTCTGGGTATACAAAATGCGTATACATGCGGGTTTGTTGATCAGAAGTCGCGTATGCGTATGCACGCACTTCCATACACGGAAAAGCACATACATGTGGGAAAACTTACTTTTGGTCCGTGGCGGTTAGTCCTTGGAATTTGAACCTATGGTTTTTGGACCATGGCATCTCGACAAACGTGTTGATCCCTAGTATTGAGTTGATGGAATTGGTTTGTTATGGTTTTGGACCATGGTATTGAGCAAGGCCTAAGACTATAAAAGGAGAAGAAGATCATTAGGCAAAGGCATTGAGAAAAGTCTTGAATATCTGATGAAGGATGAGATCCAGTATGCAGGTTATGGGTTGCTTGATCTAAGCTAAGGAGGGATCTCACAAGTTGATGGAGAACAAGATCTAAGGATAGATCGGGATCAAATGGTTTGAAATGAACTATCTCTATATGATTGATTATGGTTATTCTAGATCTGTATACTGACGCATCTAATGATCTAAACTGGGTATAACTTAAGTTTGAAATTGCTGCAAGTCATGATTGAATATTTATAGATCTATACGCGGGTTGGCTTTGGTAAAAAAGCGTATGTACGCAGGTTTGGTTCGTCCAAGTAGCGTATACCATTTAAGCTATGATGTTGATGATACAGTTGGTTCCGAATAGTGTTCAGGGTTCTGTTCTGTGTTCTGGTGACTACTTTTGTTGACAGGGTTCAGTGATTCAGTATTGGATGATTCAGAGATTGATAATGCTAGTGTTGATTGATTTTGTGATTCAATGATATTGATGGGTCCAGTATGAAAATTGGATGAAACGTGGCCTTTCAGATTATGTGTGTGCTTCAGTGTATCGAGTCTGAAAATTGATGAAACATGGTACCTGGAGGAGAGAAGATTGTAGGCCAGCACCTACGTACTAGTATTTAAGCTAGTACAAGAGCTAAAAGAAATCTTTGGAGCATTGTAGCAGGTAGCAGCCTGCGTACTAGTAAATGGATCGGCT
Source organism: Pinus taeda (assembly GCA_000404065.3). Lineage (NCBI taxonomy): Eukaryota > Viridiplantae > Streptophyta > Pinopsida > Pinales > Pinaceae > Pinus > Pinus taeda. The sequence goes on along the minus strand of APFE030609528.1, from coordinate 67,895 downwards.
AGTACAAGAGCAAAGGGGGTTGTAGCTCCCGTACTGGTATAAGACTGCACCAGTACAAATAATGTAAAAGGATTTTCTTATTAAGAAGAAGATTGAGATGACTTGCAGCAGGTGGTTTTCACCCACATTGGGTTTCCACCTTATATCATGGTGTTCATGTGTGCTATTTATGTGTGATGATCTGTTCTGTTTTACTGCACCTGTTTACTGTTAATGTGGTTAGTAATGTTCTGATATATTTACTGAAGATAAGCTAACTAAATCATAAGATTACTTCATATACGCTGGTTTAACTTAACACAGTCACGTATATACGCGAATATCCTTAACTGAAGTCGCGTATATTAAATTGAGTATGGAAATGAAAAAGTTTTACTGATTTAATAATACTGATTCACCCCCCCTCTCAGTATTATTTCCAACAATTGGTATCAGAGCAGGTCCTTTGGTAGAAGCTTGATCGCTTGAAGGATCCGTGGAACAATGGGAAAGAAGCTTAAGAAGAAAGCACCGAAGAAGAAGAAGACATCGCAGAAGAACTATGACAGTGGAAAATCGAATGGGGACTAGGCATAAGAAGCTCTTCAGATTCAGAATCAGATGAAGATCATTATCAGGTATGAATATACTATCCTCTAATGTTCCAACTATCTTTCCATATGAAAGAGATGAAAGTGATAGCGAAACAACTGAATTTTCTCTTATGGGTGAGCAAGAAAGATATCAAATAGAGGCAGAATTTAATAGGCTGACAAACAAAATTAGTGAACAAGAAAAACTTCTGAACATAAAGAGTGGTGCCCTCAAGGAAGCTGCTACTAGGCTAAAAGCTCATCAAAAGGTATGCAAAGTAAAGTATCAAAAGTTGCAGGTTGAAGCAACATCTCTAAGAAATGAAGTCATTGAAAAGAACACAACAATCAAGGAGCTCAGAGATTGATCCAGTTATTATGAAAGTCTTGAAGACATGATCCTCTCACTAAAGGGAGATCTTGAAGAATCAAGGAAGCAGAATGAAGATCTACATCAAGCAATTGAAAACCAAGAGAATGAAGTCATCAGCCTAAAATCCCAGCTGGAATGTGCCTCCAGAGTTCGTCAAATGCTGCAGAATGTAAAGGAAGAACAAGAAAAGGAGATACTCAATCTAAGGCAACAAGTGGAAGAGGGAAGAAATTTTGAAGAAATTTTGAAGAAGCAATGTCTTGAAAAGGAAGAGCAACATCAAGTTGAGGTAAATATCTTGACAGGTAAATTAGAAGATAAGGATAAGCTTTTACGATTTCAAGATAGTACTAAAGTCTTGGATGATATTCTTAGTAGTCAAAGGTCTCCTGCTATCAAGACTAGACTTGGTTTTCATGAATCAGTTGAAGGAGAATCTAGTGCACAAGGTGAAGAAAGGAAATCTAAAGAGAAATCTAAAATGATCAACAAGGAGATAAGAGGTTAACCCCATCAACAACCAAGGAAAGAAATTCTTAAAAGAAAATCTTTTACTCCTTACTATGGAAGTAATAGTCGGCCATTTACTCAGATGAATAATGTTGAATGTTATGTATGTTATAATCTTGGACATGTTGCAACTAGATGTAGAAGAAGAAGGGTTCAAGACCATTATGCAGAAAGATCATCACATTCAAGGTACTTTAATGGATATTGCTTTGCTTGCAATATGTATGGTCACAACGCTGTTGATTGCTACAAAAGGAATATGAAACATGTAAGATGTTATGCATGTAACAAGCTTGGACATATAGCAAAGGAATGCAGGAACAAAGCACAGACATCACACCAAAAGGAGAAAACATCATCACGCTTGAAGATATGGAGGAAAAAGGAAGTACAGTCAGAAAGTGGCAGCACAGCACAACATACAGACATACCAGAATCAGAGGGAGCTGAAAGTACAAAACTTCAGTGTCCTAAATCTCATATGCAAATTTCATGAAATGAAGTTGCATATATACGCGAGTTAGACACTGCAAAGTCGCGTATATGTCAGTATGAGGAAAAGCAGTGGGGACAGGTTCAGGAAAAGGATCAGTTTGGTTTATTTGCGCTATTTGATAATGGTTACATTTTGCTGATGATGTGTGGAAATGTATTGATGGTTAGAAGTATTTTGTTTCTAACTTGATAATGATGATGACTTGATACTCCTTGCTGATATGCATGATCAGATCTGACAGTAAACAAGATGGCACAGGTTTAGGGGGAGTATATGCTTTTAATGCATTGTTGGCATTATGGTTAATAGTCCTTGGTGATGATGCTT